>VWZG01004182.1:0-17423 GCA_013396735.1 Grallaria varia | reverse complement strand
AGCCCAGCCATGATGATGATTATAGACAGGTTGCATGCTTTTGGTGCTAGTTTCAGTGAAAGGGCACAGTACTCTTTCAGTGAGAATACAGTTTTACTTCCTCTTCTTTAAATATGTTTTTGCAGTAAAATTGCAGTGCTAATATATTGGCTTTGGAGGATCTGTTTCTTCAGTCTACTGACACAGTCTGCCAAGCAAACACTGTGATCTATGTGTAGAGAGTAGAAGTTCTTATTGGTGTACCTGCAGAACACTTTCCAGGTAATACCCATGATTTTACTGAGAGCTGCTTCTGGTTTTAGTACTCATTGCAGAATGATTTTTGATGACTTTTGTTTCCTGTTGCTAGGACAGGAGGAGTTTTAGTCCGAGGCTTTTTAAATAGACTCTCTTTGTTCCTAATGCAAGTACTCAATGGCTCCCTGATGGTCCAGTAAAACAATTTAACAAATAGAAAAAATGTTTTCCTCAACCTTTTCAGTCTTCTTTTGAAAACAGATGTGCTTTTCTAATCTCAAAGCTATAACTGAGTAAATGCTTTCATTTCGTTTCCTAATTTACACAAAAGCAGGCACAAGTCTCAGCTTTTACAGAGGTTTGACTACAGATTGCTCCAAATAGAGGAAGCAGAGAAGTCCAAAACCATCAATGCTCATCAAGGTCAAATGTTAATCGAGGTCAAAGGTAGACAGTTTTCACTTAATAACACAGTTGTCTCAAATCTTAAGACCTTCCAATTCCAACTGAGGCCACCAGAAACAGCCTGTGGTATTTTTTTTTTCCAAGTACTGGCTTGGTTGCTCCATTCTGGGCTAGTTGGCAGATAAAGTCTTATAAGATGGCATATGTAAATCATGGATCTGATTTCTAGTATTGAAGTGCCAACATCCTGCTCTGCCATCCCCTTTGTACATCCCAGAACTAAGCTTTGGAAGTCTCTCTCTTCCCTCCCTCTGTGGAACCTGGTGGGAAGGCTGGGGTGAAGCAGCTGTCTGGATCCAGCATTAGATCTTGAGACAGGAACAGGACTACTGGCAGTCACAGTTTTCTACCCCTGCCAGCTCACCCTCACTTTCACTGGGTGTGTCATAATATCAGACACAGATTTTTCAAGAATCCAAAAGAGAAACAGAAAGAAGATGAAAAAAAAAAAAAACCCTCTCAGATATGAGAATTTAGAATTGGAGGACAGCAAATGTGTAAGGTGAATTGACTCTAAGAGAAAAAAGTAAGAGTAAGATGAAGAGGAATGAGATTGGCCATATACTAGAGGGGAAATCTGGTTAGTTTGAGATATATTTATGAGGAGCTAAAAAGTAAAACATAGACCTTTAAAGTAACTCTTCAATGAGGCTGAAAGCTCAGCAATGCATATACCCTCTTCTTCCTGCCTGCTCAGAAGGAAATGCTGAGTTAACAAAAATTCCTTCCTTCCAGAACACAGATCAGATAGTCTACTGAAAAAGACCCTCTCAAATTTTCTAGCAACCTTCTCAGCCAAAACTAGCTACTTTCTCCTTTCATTTTAAGAGGTTGGATGTTTCTCCTGTAGGCCCTCAGCTCTACAACTCTTGAAAATTGGATCATCCTGTCCCCAGAAGCCTGAATCTGCGCTGAACTGCCCTTTGAGCCTTTCTACATGCAGTCCTAGCTGCTTTTTGATTCTTATGGACTACTGACTCACAAGGCTTACTCTCACCAGTGCTGCCCTTCTCTTGACACAGCTTTTCCCCAGCTTCACACAACCCAATAGACATTTACACACTAAATTTCTGCACTGTGAGCTGTTTTCCTCATCCTTCCCACCTGAGGTGAGCCAGCTGCAGTGCAGCTGCACAGCAGCACCCCCTCCCCAACCAGATCCACTTTGAAGCAGATAAAGAACACATCCCATAATAATAGAGAAATAATAATTTTCTTCTTCTGTAAATATCTCTTTCCCCCCAACTTTCATTTCCCTGCTTCCCAGACCTCAGGTTTATGGGTTGTTTACTATTTATCAGGCTGTCATTGTCTGGGACTCTGGCATTTGCCAGTTCAACCATGGACTCAGACTGATGTATTCCAAGAAAAATTTACCCTCTCTCTTTAGCTGAGGTTTTCATTTCATCTGTTCCCCACCCCCTGCAACTTGCTGGCATATTCTAAGTCAAAAATTGCACTTTTAAGGAGCAATAACTATTATGTAACTCCAAGGCTCATTTTTCGACATCAGTATCAAAACCTGGCTGTCAGCTAGACCTTCAGTAACTATTGGTGATGTAGCACTTCCATTAATTCACTGATTTGACAACTGCACTTCAAATCATAATAAAAATGTCACTGTAAGTACACAACATCGAAAGGAAATAGGTCATGGTACCACCTATATGCATCCATTGTTCTCTTAAGGATCAACTCTCAGCAAATGGCTTACTTGGACAGCTTTACAAGGCACCAGAAACGTTATCTCTTGAAACTCACATTCATATTTGTGACAGCATCTATGAATAGCTTAGTCAGGTTCAGTTTCTCTCAGTAAAGTTTCTACATGCATGTGTTGTTCATAAAATGTGAAGCAAACTCCGTTTTGCAATTCATCAGCCTTCAGCTAGTGATAGCATTTCTGTTTCCAAGATCTCTTTGGAAGCAAACTTCAGCCCTTGGCTTAGGATGGATGGAAGGAGAAATTGCCCTGTCAAAATTTGGAGTGAAAATTAGGATAGTGCTGAAATAACATCAAATTTCGAAAAATTGTGAGAGGTGGTCCATAGACCCCCTCTCAGCTTGCTCCAATGATTGTTTAGTAAGGGGTTTTGGTAGAAAAATTTCTAGAAAAATAGGTAGGGACAAAAATACTATTTTGAGTTTTTTTCACATATGTTGACATGAATTACAATGGAATAATTTTCTCCTATTAAATTAATTGCAACTGAATTTAAATCAAGCAATTCTGCTTGTGTATTATGTGCTACTTATTGTAAAATGTCTGTCAGATAATTCAAGATTTGTATAAGAAAGATGGATCATCTGGAACCTAAGCTCCATCACACATGCTGATTTCAGCATGGATTCCCAGAGAGAGGCATATACTTAATATATTCTTTCAATTCCTTGCCTTAACAATTTCTGACAATTTCTACCTGGTAGCACCCCCAGCACATGAAATGTACCTGTTAAATCATGCTTGTACAAAAAAAGTGCAAATAATTTCTTTTTATAGAATGAAAGAATGGAAGGGGAGAGAGAAACGTGAACGAATGGCATGTCTTACACATGAGGAAGGCATTGAGAATGATAGCAGCTAAATACATGCTCAGTAGAGTTACTCTCTGATGCAGAGATGGATATGAACAGAAAACGCATGAAATTCCTGCCTAGCCACCCACGGACAGCGACAGCTTTCTCTCTGGGTCATGTGCTGAGATACAAATCAAATGATGACAAGCCCTACCAGGACAAAAGATTTCTATCATCTAGGATTTAGCTGATAGGTTGTAAAGTGCTTTTAAATCCATATACATGTAGGTGGATATCAGCAAAGTTGAACTGGGAAAACACTAAGAGCAGAGATAACATGAAGCAAATGAATTTAGCAGAAGCCATTCATACCAGAAACTATGATTTAAAGACAGGTGAAAGAAAGACAAACAACACTAAAAGAAAATGAAGACAAGTGAATCAGGTGGGGATAAGGAACTTGCACTTTTCACTCAGCATTTGAAATGATGGATGTTCAGATATATGCATTTCATTTTGTATGGATGTCCAGTCCCTACTAAATGGAGAGATGTAAGGCATTATCTGATGAAAATGTTATTGTATAGTTTTATATGGAAGGCAGTGAGCACACAAAATGCTAATTTTTTTACTTGCTCCTTTTTCTGTTTTACTAAAAGTATATGGACCAGATTAATGACTTAATTTGCCCTTTAGGAATACAGGAGAGGAAAATTTTTGTTCCCCAGATTGTAATTTTGTTTCTCATTCCTCTTTTGGGACTATATAGTCAGGTAGCTAACTGTGAATATAATAACTTTATATTATATAAAGATGTATTTGTAACTAAAGATAAAAGGCTTTTTAATCTATAGCTTGGATAGCATCAGGATAAAATTCATTCCCTGCTTTGACCCAAGCATGTATAATCTGGATTGGATGAAAAAGAAGAGCTATCCCTGTGTGACTCCTATTGTTTCATCCCTGCACAAACCTTTTCAGGGCAAATGATAGTCCTCCAGTGCTGACGCTAGACTTGAAGCATCAGTCCACAAGTTACATAAGGACAGTTCAAAGAGCTGAGGTTTACTGAAGATGGGCACTTTTGCTGTGATTTGGTGGTGACTGTTTTTCTAAGAAGGATTCTTTTTATTTGGGTTATTCTCACAAAGTTTCATTAGCAGCAAAACAACCCTGAAAGTCATTTACTGTGATAGACAATATCACAGTAAGCCACAATATGGATTTATGAGAGTCAGGCGTTATGGTACTTTTCAAGCACAACCCTTCTTGTGAATGAGCATTTTCAGCATTTCCCCAGATTACTCCATGGTCTGCTCCTGACCTTCTCTTCTCATACAGACACTCCAAATGGTGGTTAGCTGCCAGTTCTGAGGTGCTGTGTTGTGTCATTCCACCTGCAAGAAGCCTTAAGAATCTGAATAATCAACATAAGGAAGAGAAGGTGAGAAAGGGAGAGCAAAGCATAACAGCTTTACAAGGCATGTCTCCCTATACTGAATGATATGGGTGATGCTCTAATCCTTTGCTGCACAGCTAGCTGACATGATTTGGTCAGTGACTGCATTCTTTTTTCAAAAGCTAATCTGCAAATCAAGCTGTCTGTTATCTGGAGCTTGGATTTTTTAACTGCACTTCTTTGGCACATGATACTACCTGAAAGCAAAACTCTGCTGTGAATCAGACAGAACTCAAACCCTCAGCTTATATATCCAGGAATTTTGGTGTCTGGTACTTTTATCTGCTGCACAGTACTGTGCCCTTCTTGCTCACTCTGTGTGGTTCAGGGGAACCTGAGCCAGCCTAAACACTGACAACAACCTGTCAACCATAGCATGGGTTTCTCTGCATGTTAATTTGCTCAGCTCCTCCATACAGTGAGACCTAGAACTGCTTGTGAGAAATTGGGCTTTCTGTGCAATATTTACAGGTACTGCCAGCTGGAGGGCCAGTGCCAAGTGCCAGGCTGACTGCTCCTCACAGCCACAGCATGTTCCCTTCTTTCAAGTGACACTCAGAGGTGCTGCAGAGAGATGGCAGGAGTGCAGTGTTCAGCTTTGCTTTTTCTGATCATCAGCAACAGAACTGCTTACTATGTGATTTACCTGATCCATTCTCACAGTTTATCAGTGTAAATTTCACAGGAATATTGTAAAGTGGTGATTAGAGAATGTCCACGGAAATGTAGGTTTCTTTTCATTTATTATTCACCCGGAACTGAGAAATAGTCTACCATTTTTAATATTACATATGCTATTTTCTCAGAAGATAGCAAAGACTGAGACACATGACACTTATCCTAGAATAAGAAGTCTGAAACCAAGATGCTCATATGAGTTTTGCTGTTAATCTGGAGATATTGCATAAGTCTCCATGGGTTAGTCAAAACCCCATCTTTTCTGTCAATTGTGTCAATCTCCATTAAGTAAAATCTTGCCTAACAGAAACTCTAGGATGGTAGGAAGCAGGGAAATAGGGGACATTTCTCAGTTCAACGGTTATTAGATGAAAGCAGTTTGCAGTCACTGCTGACTTGAATTTGAGTGGTTTTCAGAAAGACCTAGCATTAAAAGCCTGTGTTATCTCATTACACATTTTGTAAGTCATGCATCCATAAAAGAAGCAATGGATTTGTTTCCTTTGATATAAAGAGTCTTAGATAATTAGCATAATTGAGACAAAAATATGATTTACTCTGGGGTTTTTATATATGTGTCTTACTTGATTAATGCATTTCAACTTTATTTAAATTTCATATGGAAGTAAAAGGCAGAGTCCATTGTAGTTTTTTGCTTTTGAAATGCTTCTGCCCTCCTGAGTGTTTAAAAATAGAAAGAAACCCAGCATAGCTTTGCATAACAGCACAAGCCCTTTGTACTATAAATTGGCATTGTCATTTCTATACACAATATGCTCAAAATTGGGGAATTTATACGTTGAATTTGAATAATGGCTCCAAATAAGATAATCCCTCTTTGCTACCAGAAACACATTAGTCACTAGCACACATAACCCTTCTTAAGTACTGAAACAGACTCCTTAAAGTAGGCATAATTGCAAAAGACTAACCAGAAAGGAAGATATGTTAAAAGAGAATTACATCTGATTGACGTACCTGACAAGTAGGTAATAAAATTAGGTTCTGCTCAGAACAATTTGGAATAATTGATTTGGTTTATGACTTTGACCAAAATATGAAGAAATGCAACATTCTCTCACAATTACGCTATTATTGTTCGTCTTACTAGGAGAACAAGAAGCAGGGGGAAATGCCTATTACACAGAGATTTATTACAAAAATGGGCCTATTAGACAGTTTCATTATGAAAATGGCTAATTAGAGAATCTGAATAGGATATTTGAGATGTCATATCCTCTACAATGCCCATGGACTCTGTGTGTTGCATATGAAGTACACATGATACCAATGACACTTGTGGACCTAATTCTGTACAGTTTTTCTGAGACCTCTGATTTTATACCCACTGTCCATCACAGGACATCACTGAAATGCTTGATTCCCTTCCCTGTGTCTCTCCAAGGCTGCCAAGACCAGCTGATAAGCCTGATTTGCCTAGGTTCTCGAATTCTTAGCCTCTCTGCCTGGAGGCAGATTATAATCCACAAAAAGTCCTTAACCCTGTTTCCCTTCTAATGGAGAGACAGGGAAGTCAGTTGACTAACAAAACCAGACAGGGCTGACCCTTCAGGGTAATGGGTATTACAGCTGAGGGTCTGATGCTTTTTTCTGGGTGTGAATGCTGTCTGCCACCCTGCTGTGTGCTATTGGGGCATGTAAGTCACTTCAAACTCTCCACAGAGGGCACCGGATGGGACAGGGAGCTCTGCACAGCTAGGCTTGGTAACAGCAAGTAGCAGGGTATGAAGGTGTTGTTGGACCCAAGAGAACACTTTGTTTCTTGCAATAAATAGGCAGCATAAAAAAATCAGAATCAACAACGTGGATATCTTAGTTCAGTCAACTAATTTATAAATGTGAATTTTGGGCCAGAAGCAAGTCATTAGTTACAGCCTAAAGCTTTCCCAGTATATCTTTTGAACAATTGAAGGATTTCATATTATAAAAAGCTTATTATTATAAATGGGTATTTTAAGTGCCAGGAAAAACTAAAGAACAGTACCTTGCAGCAAAATCTTGTAAGTTATGCACGGACTTCCAATTACATGCTGTCTTGACCACTACTGCATGTGTTCAGTTGCTTAGCACCACTGTGTACACTCACATTCTCAGTGGGGGAGTTCATATTTCTCAACAGAAACACATCCCTGATTAGAAAATAAAATGGTTAGAAAAGTACAGAGAAATGTTTTCAGAATATGTTAAGGGTGATAAAATGCTGGGGAATGAAAAAGTCCCCATAAGATAACTTGCACAGAAAGAATGCAATGGAATATTTTTTGTGGAAGCTGGAAAGCTGGTTCTATTAAGAGGGTGTACTACCTACTCTGTATGAACATTTGGATAGAAATAGACCTTGGGAGATATTGTATTATATTAGGAGAGTACTAAAATTTTTGTTTTGTTTTGTTTTTGTTTTGTTTTTGTTTTTTGTTTTTTTTTCATTTAGTTTTATAGCAATAAATACCATTTTTTTCATGTATCATCTTTCTTCAGGTGCTTGACAGGTGTTCATTAAATAATGGCTTTATTTATTTATTTTCACAGACAGGTTAAAAAATTAGTTCCTGTGAAGAAACCCTTAAATTAGGGATTATAAGCATATATGGCATAAAGCAATTAGTCCTTCTCCTTTAAAAAGGTTAGTCTGCACAGGCTTGAAAAAAGGGAGAGCATAAAGAAAGATTTGGATACACATACACATTGCTTACTCTTTACTCAAGTGTAACTGCTAGCAACTTGGCTGGAATTTTCAAAGTAAGGAGTGGAAATGATTAAGTCAAGGTCAAAGAGAAAGAAGTGAGAACTCCAAGCAGGTAACGACATTACCTCTTGTCCTGATTTCAGTTAATTTGACTCTAAAGCCTCCTTACCAGGTACAGGTTCTGTAAATTCTTTGCAAGGAAGCAAGCACCTCAGATAAGATGCCTTGGCTCATCAGTACTTTGAGCTTTGTCTTGTTTTCAAATAGATCCTCACAAGGATTTGCATTATGTCCCCAGCCTACACCTCCAATCTCCTAGATCCAAAATATAGGCATTTAAAATGCTGGATCCATGTTGCTCTGGAGCATGCAGAGAAAGGAACATGGGACCTGCCCCAGCATCTGGTCTCAGTTGACCTGGGTCCAAAGGAAACTGGCTGAGGAAGAAAAAGGGAGAGCACCTGAGGGCCGTTGACTGAGGGGTGAAAAATGACGCACACTCCGCACCAGGAGGAAGCCAAGTGGCAAAAGCCTTTATTGAGGGACAACATGGGCTTATATAGGGTTCTGAGGGAAGGTTCTGGAACTAGGCTGTGATTGGGCGGAAACAGGGGCTGTATGCTAATCAGGGGTCCAGAGAGCCAATTGAGGAATGGTAGTCAGAGGCGGGAACTGAGGGTCAGTAGAAAATCAGGGTTAGGGTGAGAGGTGGGAAAATACTGTGAGGGGAAGAAGACAATATGGCAGACAACTGAGGAGGAAAACAATCTGTGAGGGGAAAAACATGAGGGGGTAACACCAACTTTTCAAGTAAGAACCGTACAATAAAACAGAGTGAACCTAGACTAAACTTCTAGTGCAAAAGTCTCTAATCTCATCAGGGCTCTGGGTGCTGGTTGTTCTGCATCTCTGTCATCTTCATAGATCAATTTTTGGTAGTGTTGCTTCCAGTCGTCATACATTCTCCCACAAGCACCAGCTCTGTCCCTGGCTTTTTCTTAACAGTGCAGTCTGGGCAGGCAAACCTTAAGGCTGTTTCTGCTGTGCTCAAGTCGGGGATCCTGCTTTCAGCTTGCTAACTTTTCCCAGTAGCTGAATAAGCATCTTTTGCCTCAGCAGATTTCCTGGAGGAAGCAAGATGGTTGAAAATCAGGCAGTCCTCTGGGCCTTTCTTCTGAATGAAAGCCATAAGAATTTCAAAATCTGTCAGTGACACATTTTAAAGAGTTTTAAAGTTCCTTCATAAGTAGGATCAGCAAGCATAAAGAAACTTCTTCAATATGTACTCTTGGCCTTATACTTGCTCTCTGTGGGGGGAATGAAATACACAGGTGTTCAGTTGCCTGTACTAAGTTACTGTATGTCAAATGAAAACATAGTCATGGAGCAGAAGCTTTTCTGCATGGTATTCTTTAGGCTCTGATCCTTAAATTTAGGCATTTAATTTTATGTGTGTACATGTCATTTCCATTGACAGCCACAAAACAAACTGTGTATCTGAATATGCTCATATGCTTTTAGGGCTTGCAGTATAAATCCCTGATTGAACAGCTGTGGCAGATTATTTTACCAGAGAAAGGAAATGTAATTGTGTATAGAATGAACAGACATTCAGAGTACAAAAAACTTGCCACAAATAATTCACTTCATAGAGTCATAGAACATGGAATCATAGAATCATAGATCATGGGCTTGTACAATCTTTAAGTTGGAAAAGACAATTATTATCATTGAGTCCAACCATAAATATACCATTGACAATTCCATGACATATTTCCAGGGATGGTGACTCAACCACTTCCCCGGGCAGCCTGCTTCAATGCTTGATAACCCTTTTGCTGAAGACTTTTTTCGTAACATCCATTCTAAACCTCCCCAGTACAACATGAGGACATTTCCTATCATCCTATCACTCACTTACCACTTGGCAAAAGAGACTGACACTCACCTCACTAAACCTCCTTTCAAGTAGTTGTAGGGAGGGATAAGGTTTCTCCTCAGACTCCTTTTTTCCCTGCTAAGCATTCTCCACTCCTTCAGCTGCTCCTCATAAGACTTAGGCTGTTTCCTATTGCAGTTTCTATTTGTTTTCTATGAGTGAGGAATGTCTCAAATCCTGTAAGCAATGTCTCTTGATCTTGTACCTGAAGATATCATCCTACCCTTACTGAAGATAGTGACAAAACTTTCACTGACTTAAACTGGTGCTGGAGCAGTTCAAGAATTACATGAGAATTTTGGAAGCTTGCTTTTAATGTTTGCCATTCATTATATCAAATACTGCTGAGTAACCACTAGACTTAGGGTGGGTAAGCAGAAATGTAGTCTTCAGCAAATGGTTAATGGTTGGATTAGTTTAAATAAAATGGATGCAGTTTTGGTGCAGGATGTCAATTTGATTAAAGTCTGTATACAGTTATTTAGGAATAACTGGATAACAGCATATATTTTAGTGAAAACTGAGGGCATAGGAAACAGCAGGAGTAGAGCATGTAAATTACAAAAAGAACTGAAGCAGACTGTTTAACAGCTAATTAGAGCCATCAACTGAGTAATTTTAGTTTGCATAACTCGAGGCATTATGCCATTGAACAGGGATGTGTGCCGAATGTTTCATTAGTTTCTGAGAATTTCAATATTGGAAAGTTACTGAGAAATATTTCAAGAGGGAGAACAAAAATCACCAGAGGCCAGGGATCAGTTTAACAGGGTATCTAGAAACAAGCATGAAAAATTCAAGTGAACAAGTTGGCTAAATATTAGATAAAATAGAAATATGTTAATAGTCTAGCAGCTGAAGCCACTTGTTCTGTTCAGCCTGGGAAGAGGCGACTGATGGGAGATCTCACCGCAGTTACAACTTGCTTGTGAGGGAATGAGGAGGGGCAGATACTGATCTCTTCTTTGTGAGGACCAATGACAGGACCTAAGGGAATGGTCTGAAGTTGTTTCAGGGGAGATTTAGGTTACATATTAGAAAAAGGTTCTTCACCCAGAGGGTGGTTGGGCACTGCATCAGGCTCCCCAGGGGAGAGATTGTGTTGCCAAACCCGACAGAGTTCAAGAAGCATTTAGACAATACTCTCAGACACACGGTGTGATTTTTGGGGTTGTCCTGTGCAGAGTCAGGAGTTGAACTCGATAATCCTTGTGGGTCACTTCCAGTTCAGGATGTTCTGTAATTCCAAGAAATTCTTGTATCATTTACATACTTTTATCAGTCATTGTCTACTCTTTTGATGTCATTTTGCATAGTGTTATACTGCATATTGTCAAGCAACTACCCTGCAGACCCTGCTAGAAACTTACCCTTATTTGCAGCTGTACTTTGAAACATGGCTAAGGAAGTTTTCAGTACGCACAGGGTTAAGTTGTGCGAATTTTTGTACCCTCTGAATTTCATGTTGTGATGAACAACCAGACCTCTTTTGTGAATCTATCTCACTGTACTTGTCCTCCAGTTCCTACTCATAAATGCACTTATGAACTCACTTTTCTGGGAAGAAAACAAAATATAAAGCATATAACATAGCAAAAGAAAGCCACTATTCACTTGCACAACCTGAGCATTTAAATTTAACATTCTTTGATAAACGCTAAACAGGATTCTGGAAATCCCTTTCCCAATCTATTGTTCACCACAGTCTCCTCTTCAGTGAGGCTGGAAATAATGGACCTCAGTTTAGATGAGTTGAGAGCCCTGTTGCCTGCATTTTCAATTATTCATCTGTATCTTGAAGTAAAGAGGAGTAAAGTGGGTAAGGTTTCACTTGTAATCTCTAGTGCTGCCAGTCTAACAATTTTCACGAGCAATAAATAAACTTAGGGGAAAAAACCTCCCAGCAGCAGTGTCACTTTAAATATAAAAACTTATAACATGCTGATCTTTGGTATTAAATTCTAACCATGTAGCAGATTAAAATAATAAAATGACAAAGAAAAATACACTTTCCACTTTTCAGGTACAAAGAAAGCATTGATCAAACATAATACAAACAGCAGAATAGAGAGCATGGTTCTTTTTAAAAATAAAGATTAGCTAAAAACATTTAAAAGGCTTTAAACAGAAAAAGCCCCTACAGGGTTGGCTCTCTGAATAACGATTGAAAATGTTATCACAAAAGAATATGATTTATTATTATGGCTTTTATCAAGATGACTTCTCACATAGCTCTCCAAATGAATTCAACCTTGGGAACTAATCCTCCTGCTGACAAGTGAGTTCACGCGACTTGGACCTCCAGATCTTGAGTCTGACTGAAAAAGACTCGTTCAAGAAAACATGGGTAAATCCAAGCCCTTTCTTTTTGCACTCTGTACAACTTTCTCAATGTCACTGCATGGGGTGTAAGCCTAACATTTTTAAATAACGTTCCCAAAGTCTTATTGCAAGCAAATTTCAGATTTCTCCTGATCAGTTCAGTGCTGCAGTAGGCCTGAACACAGAGAAATTTGGCTAAATATTAGCTCAACCAGAGTTTATTTATTCTATCCTTTTTTTAAGAAAAATTATTATGCATTTATTAAATAGATCTATCTATGAAATACTAAATTACATCAGGATTTACCCCTAATGGCTGCCAGTGCTAATTAAAACCTGATCAAAATTAAAAGAAATAGATCTTCAGTTAGGAACAGCAGGCAAATGCTTCTTTGGAATTGCAGCATCACCTGAATATTAAAGGAAGCTTGTCCGACTAACCTAACCTCATTTTGGGTAAAGTAACCACAATGTAAAATAGTATCAGGGCTACAGAAAACACATGGATCAGCAGTGGATAGTTCGTACTCACTAGATATGTAGGCTGTGTCTCCATTAGAAAGCCCAACTCCAGTTAAGGGTTTCCATGTGCAAACAGTATTCAAGTGCATAACAGTGCCGATCGGAGTCATGATTATATATTCCTTGCAGTCAAAACAAGCCTCCATCTGGCCTGATCCTCTCTACTCTTGCCACCAAGATGAAAATCTTTCAAGAAAGGTGTCTTAACAGATTTTACAGGCAAACCTTTTGTTTACCCATTCTCCTTTCTCCTAATTTTCTTCTCTGTCCTTTCTCCTAATTTTAATGCTACAGTTTCCAGCTAAGTCTAAAAAATGAAGGTTGTGAAAACACATAAAAAAGTTGGTAGAAATATCCTAATGATGTTTCTCCTATCTCAGGCCACTGTTGGATCACATGTGTCTATGGCAAATAATTTAGAAACACATCTTTCCTCCATATACCTTACAAAGTGCTTCACTGTTCCGTGTACACATTACCTCATTCCAAGGGTTTTCACATTAGTGAAAGATATTTTTTTCCACCCTCTATAAAGTTTTAAAAATGTTGCTATCAAATGCTGATAGAGATAGGAAGAGTACACCTAATTTACAGCCTTATGGTCTAACCGGTGGTCAGTGCCCAGCTCTAACACCAAAGGACACTCACCTGTATCAGTGTCCTGTTTCTTTCTTCTGGAGTGAAGTTTTATGATATCAAGGCAAAATACTGTCATTTTCTCTCTTGATATAAAATTTTCAATCTCTGCAACTCTTTCCAGCCTTCTGATCTTGCATTTTTTTAGTGTCCCTTTCTTTCCAAACTGCATGCCCTTTGTGGGCCTTCAGGGATACTTACCCCATTTAAGATTTGCTTGATCCTCCTGGCTAGAATAAGCAATGTGAAGAAACAAGACTTCTGAGTGCAAGTTATAAGCACAAAATAAGCAGTATTTTTCTGCACAGCTTAGGTTTGTGGTGTAGCTGAACTGTTGCAACTGCACTGTGTGTATAAACTGCCACACAGCAAGTTTATTAATTGAATGCTATGTAGGAATGCAAAGATTTTTTTTTTTAACTAATAATATTCCAGGCTTTGTGTGACTGATGAATTTATTAAGAGGGAAGGCGTTTCCTCACACACCACTGCTGAACTTTCTCCAGCTGAGGAATGATTTCATGTGTGCTGCATAATTGGAAGGATTCACAGAAGCCAATTACAAACTAATTTTTGAAGTCATGTTATCCAATCTGAAAAAGAGACAGTGTATATGAAATAAAACCAGAATAAATACATATTAAGTATAATACTCTTTCAGGACAGTACACAACAAAAAATATCTAGGCAGATAGAGTGGTATAAATGCATAAAATACATTACACGTGTGAGACTGGGTTGCTGGAAGTTCTTAATTTCTATATTCCTCAGTATAGTATTTCCCATCTCACACCACTTCCCTGCAAAGTAAATCCTCTAGCCAATACAGCTCAGCTATGAGAACTGCAAGGAGGAATGAGATGGAGACTAAACACTGCCCACGTGCCTGTCTCCTGAGGCTGTCAAAGTGTCAGTCACGGACAGTTTGGATAGTAGCCTAGGAACCAAACTTTGGTGACTGCAGAGGGACTCCACGTCACTCCTATTTCAGACCAGCAGTCATGCAGATGTCAAAATACTACCCCTTCATAACTGAAAAGGGCTAGGTTTGAAATGGTGAAGGTCACTGATTCTTTTTATAAATTGTTATTCTTTGAGCTCTGGGAATGCAAGTGATTCACATTTTTACTAGTTTTTACATCCTTGCATCAAGCAAAGGCTGGAGCAATATTGATTCAGGTTACAAATCTCATCAGCAAGTAAACAAATGCACTGTTTGTGAAAGGGAATTCATGAGAGAAAAGAATGTGTTTAAAAAAGGATTAGTCATGCCATCATGCTGCTTTTTGTTTCAGGTGAGAATTAACACCAGGAACAGCGTGTGGAAACAGAGCTTGAGCTGTTGGTGGGGTTATGATACACAAGGTGTGTGGGAAGCCAGCTTGCTCTTCTGCAGCAGTATCAATTCTGAAACACTGATGATAATAAAGCATGGTGTTGTCAGCAGATTACCACACACATGATTTTGAAGACACACAGGAAGCAGAAAGCACAGTAACATGATGTCTTAAATAAATCCTGCCAGGATTTATGGCTTTTTCATGTGTTTATCTGCAATTTTGACCAAGGGCACTACTGAGACTCTGGTGAACCTCTTTTAAACTTCCTCCAGAACTCACATTCAGTGTGAGGAAATGAGCCAAACTGCCTGCTTGGGAGAGGCTGCAGGGAGACTGCCTTTGCTTCCCTTCAGCTGAAACAGGACTAATTCAAACTTGAGACATCAGTACAGGCTGAGTTGAACATTTATATATATTAAATAAAAAAGTATGACATTTAAGAATACAGATTTACATAATCTTTTCTTTCAAGTAAAAGACATTATTTAATGCATAATACTTTCTTTTTTTGAATTATTCCAGCAGAATTATGTTACATACAGAAGGGACTACTGAAGGAAGCAATGAAGGAAATGCTGTGGCAACACTAGTCCGGGCCCGAAGAAGTGAGTGCTGTTCTTTTCCTCTTGCATAAACTTTAAGAGTTGCTTAAACTGCATAAACATACAAGCTTCCCAACAAAGTGACGCCAACTGATGTAGCTCTGGACTTGGAAGCAATACAGCTGCACAAGCATGGCACTGTGCCCAAAGCTAACAGAGCTACGCTACTCTCAGGACCCAGGCTAGTTTTGCCACCACATCAACATGTCATTTCTCTTGGAACCCACTTCACTGTTTCTCGAATAATGCTGAATTTTAACAAGGAGCCTTCAACTCCATGAAGACATTTGACTGCCTAAGCACTGACTTTCCCGACTTCATTTGTTTGTCTCTTTGCCTTATTGGCATAGAGGCTATGGCTTTGTCTTTCTCTTTCACCTAAGCCAAATCTCTTCATAGCAAGGTTACTTTCTTACTATGCACACATCCTTGCACAGTATCCACATAGTTTTGATGAAGGTCCCTGGCTTCTTGTGAATTTTAATTAACAGTTACAATTCGATTGAGTTTATAAACCACCAACACACAGGAATAATTGGAAAGAACAGACAAACTGTAAGAAAAGAAGCCATATATACTTTTATGGAAAGCTCTCCTGAGGGCAAAAAATTAAGGAATATTTTATTCAAATTATTAACCCACTGTTTTATCTTATGGGGATCATCCATCATTGTCAATTCACTAATTGAAGGAAGGGCACTCAGCCTATGGGTTTTTTTTTGTTCCACCTAGTCCAAATACAACTTACATGGAAGGATTCACTAAAACCCCTGCTTTAGCAGAGAAAAAAAAAAATCAGGTATTTCACATCTGCTTTCTACCTTTTTTTTGCTTAGGAACAGTCATTACATTTAAATAGGTATGTTCTGAAATGCTCAGATAACCATCCATCAGAATTTATTGCAATTGATTAGAAAATTATTAAATCAATTTTCAGAACTCATGATCTTTAAGCCTAAGAGTGGCTATTTCTGATTTTTATCAATAAACCATAGTAATCAGATTTCTAAATTCTAGTCCAGCTTCTAATGGCTTTTGTTTTGATAAAGGGAAAATAGTAAAAAATGCAATTATAGCAGGCAAAATCAGAGCTTGACCACAGATGTTCTCATAGAGGACAAGGAGGTCACAGCTTTTCCCAGTACAGTTAGTGTGATCATCACTAAGATATTCACACATTTCTTGCTCTAGCTAGAAAGGGCTACAAGCAGCTTGAAAATGCAGTTTAAATTTCACTGCTGGGCACATGGTCCCAGGCCATTTTCAGTACCAGATCTGTATCTCCTCCCTAGTATAAGCTCCATCTCAGCAGAGTGAAGAGCAGGTAGCACCTCAGCAGGCATTATATCTACCAGTGAGGGTTTCCTTTTTAGGAGAAATTTCCCAAGCTTAACTTAGATACCCTCAAACTATCGGTGTCCCTTGAAAGAAAAATGGGGCAGAGAACATGAGCTGCTAGGTTCAGCTACCTACACAACAAGAGAAAGGAAAGAATTTGCATACCACTAAGTAATCCTAATAGGAGGGCTCAAAGCTAAAAATCATCATTGAAAAGCCTTCCCTATATACTGCATTGGCATGCTCTGTGTTTTATACAGACTTGGCTTATTTTTGAGAAGTATAGAAATGCCTGCACTAAGAAATTAATAATATTAGCTGAACTTTCTGATGGTGTCATTTCTCTTGAGTTTGCTGTCTTGGCTTTTTCCCTGAAATATCCTATGGGAATGATCTTGTTCAGTTATGACTGTGGAAAATCACAGCCTTTGCAATTCTCTTTAGAAGCCGACATTTGCTATTGGTAAAGACACCAGAACACTCCCCCAAGGAAATTATCTTGGAAGTAGCAATATATTAAGAGCTGAAGCCCAAAGCCCTGTGAAAACTGTGTAAGAGGATTTTTTTTGTATTCCTCTAAGAGTTCAGCTTCAGCCTTTTGCCAGAGGGACTGTCTAACGTTTGGTTTATGTAGAGGGTTTATTATTATTTTTTTTTTTTA
>VWZG01004177.1:96129-110952 GCA_013396735.1 Grallaria varia | reverse complement strand
CTAATATCCCTCACCCTGGCTCTTGGAAGGCAGCAGTTGTGTTCTTGTGTCCCCTTAGCTTTCTACAACAATTTGGATCTGTAAAGACTGTTGAACACAAAATTTCCCAAAAGGAATCGAGTTCTATACCTCTGTTTCAAAGTTAATCATGGGAAAGGATTAGTTGTTTAATTATGCATAGATTTATAAGGAAATAATATTCTTATATTCTTGACTAAATAGGTCTTTAGTGTGGTTAGTGGAGCAGCTGGGAAAGCTGAGATAAACCACATGCTGTTTCCTGTAGGTGTCTGTTTTTAACTTCATTTTGTAGGAGCTTGTAAAACCCTAAGAATCCAGCAGGTGGGTCTTACCAAAATAAATATGCAGAAACTGTGTAATTATAGTAGCACTAAACCGTGCTGCCGCAAGAGAGGAGCCCCAAAGAGGAGATACAAGGACTCTCTAAAACAGTACCTCAGCCTTGGCCATATTGACTATCATCAATGGTCCACTCTGGCCTCCAATCGGGAGGCATGGAGACACACCATCCATAACGCTGCTGATTCCTTTGAGAATGCACGCAGAATCAGTCTGGAGGAGAAAAGACAACGCAGGAAGAACCGTGCCTCACCAACACCGCCTATGGAGACTTTCTGCTGTGCCTTTTGCAACCGGCCTTGCCTATCTCGCATCGGCCTCTTCAGCCATCAGCGCGCTTGCAGCAAGCGTGGGTAGAGCCCTTCCCAAATCTTCGTTCGCGAAGCCGAGCCATGATGATGAAACCGTGCTTTTGCTGATGTAACACATTAAACTGAAAGACAGAATTATTTTTAAAATTGAGCTATTACAGAACAGGCACTTGATGCCTTCCTGTTGAGGCAGAAACTCATTTTTATGTGAATCTGTCTTTGAGGGGGGCCAGGACTGCTTTGGTATAAATGGAGGCAACAACAGGTGTGTTCAGCCTCTTTCTTACCTGCTTCTGTCCTTAGCTGGGCTCTAAGGAGGAACAGGGCAGTGCATTTGCATTGCTGAGCTAATTAATTGTGAGGGCCGTTCAAGGGAGTAAGCGTTGGAGGGAAATGTAATCAGGTGCCCACACAGCTCTGACCTGCTTTTGCAGTTTAATAAACTCTCATGGGAATGAGAAATGGGCCTGAATATCTACCACAGCTGTGAATGTCAAGCCGTGCAAGTGTCCTGGAGAAATGCACCCAAAGGAAGTCTAGAAAGAGCTGCACTACCCAGGTAAAGCTCCTCTTTTGTTATACCATTTAAAATCTAGCAGAGAGACTGGGAATTTCACTCCCACCACATCAGCACTTGAGGTGGAGTATGGTGGAGGTGTAGGGGTGTGTGGGTGTGTGCATTAAAAATTTCCATGGGGAAGTGAGCAGCCTCCCGACCCTTCCAGCTCAGATGGGACTGTGGGGTTGACCCAAAAAGAGCAAGTGACCAGAAAGCTGGAGGCCTTACATGACAGACCCACTGGGTACATTTTTGTGGATTTTCCCCCATAAATGCCAGTTTTGCAGCACTAAGGATGGACGTGAAGATGCTCCACCCAGCCAGGCAGTAACTGCAGGGGGTTTGCAGCAACACCAAACTGCTGTGCCTCCGACTGCTTGAAAACCAGACACCTGTCTAAGGACACAGGCTCCTCATGAAATTCATACACTGCTCGGTGCAGTCCGGGAGTCAGAGCAGCAAGGACTGAGGTGCTCCTGTGATCCCCAGCAGTGCAGGCTGAGGGCCTTGGCTCCCAGGCTACACCTGCAGATGCTGCATGAGATTCCCCTGGGCATGGAGGGACTTGGGGTGATGCTCAGCTGGGGTTTGCACTGTGAAATCCTCACCACGCAAGGTAGAGAGCCACCTGCAAACAGGAATGGGCTGATCCAGAGTCTTGCTGGCCAGTTACTTGCAAAAATTTCTGGTTGGCCTGGGCCAACACCATGGCAGGGCCCATCCCAAGCAGTGTTAATGACAAAGGTCTTCTCATCTGAGTGCCTGAGAATATTCCCAGCTGCTTTTATAGGCATAGCCTGACAAATCACCAAGATCATGTTGCTTCTTCAAATAGTTTTGCAGTAAGTTGTTTACCTTGATGCAGAGAGCTCTGTCTTTCTTATATGCTGCTATCAGCTTGTTGCAAAATGTGGAATACAATCAAAATTTTCTTGTTGGGATATTTTTGATGTTGATCTTTGTATATTTTCAAGCCTAATAACAAGGAGATTTAATCCATGAAACAGATAGCAGCTGACAAGCTCTAAGTGATGTCTGCATAAGGTCTGAGAGAATCATTAGCCAATAGAAGACAGAATAGTAATTAATAGAACTATGTAACTTGTAGCCAATGAAAACTACTGCCCATGTTTGCTAAATGTTGAGGAATACCACTGCTCCAGGTAGCTTGCTTTGCAAGCTGCAGTTTGAGATACAAATTGAACTCTTGTGGGGAGCCCAAGAGACTGTGAAATTGAACCCTGTGATTAACAAATGAGATGAAGAGCAGTGATGAGTGAAGCTGGCCAGGTGGATGAACACAGAGAGTGGGGCAGGTGCCAGCTCGGGACGAAGAGCCAGACTTGCACATGACTATGAGGGTATAAAACCCCAGAGGTCCTTTGCTCAGGGTACCTCCTCTGGGGCTCCAGCTTGTGCTGTTTCTCTGCTACTGCACTGTGAATAAATTGCTTTATGGAATGAGACACATGAGACTCTGCTGTGGGAAACCTCGGGTCAGACCGGTAAGGAAACTTGGTCTGACTGTGTGAGTGGGGTGTGCAGGGCGTGAAGCAGGGACCTGTCAGGTCACTGAAGCCACCCACGGTGAAGGGGCTTCAGGCCAGCAGTGAAAGTTTCTGGTGCTGGGAGTGTGACTGCCAGAGGGTCTTGTGAATGGTCAGGCTGGAAAGTTTTCTTAATGTTAGAATGTTTAAATAGTAAGAAGTTTTGATCGTGTGTTTGAAGTGTGGGGTGCCACTGAGCACCCAGGCTTGTGCAACCAGAATAAATAATGTCTCTCTTGAGTGTGTAATTATCAGCTGGTTGCACGGTGGGTAATGAATCCCATTTTTCTGGACAATAAGCTGTTTGGAGATGTTCACTCTCCTAATAAACTAAATAACAGCATGAAACAAGTTTCAGAGGAGTTGGGGGATACCCAGGCTGCTACTTGCTCGCAGCAGTGGGAGGGTGTCCCTTGAGAGCAATCACTCTCCAGAGCTGACCAAGGCTCTCAGAGGGGCATGGGCTGCACAGAGCTGGCAGCCGGTGTAGCCGCACACCTTCCTCTTCCATGCTGCAACTCAGATTGGGCAATCCCATATGGCTTTAATTATGCAGATATTTTCAAGTGAACCTACTGCCAGAGACCCACCAGCCAAAGCATCTGCGGAGGAAACTGTCATCCTGCCCCACACGATTTCTTCATGTGGCAGCAAGGGCGGGAATTTTAGAAACACTGTGGATACCACACAGGTGCCCTCAGGCAGTGCAGGGCTTCAGGCCAGGCTCGCTCCCAAACCCTTTGCAAGTGTGCTGCAGAGGACACGGCAGGAGGAGCACACTGCCCTCCTCACTGCGACCTTCCAGCAATCACCAAGTTCTGAAACCCCTGCACAGGCATGTCTGCACTTGGCTTTGTGACATCTGTCCAGCTGTGCTGACAACAGCTGTGGCCCCACCAACCACTGAAGGCTGTGCTTCCCTTTTTAGAACTGCACTTTGAATAGCAAGAATCTAGAGCAGCTGTTTCTAGGAATGGGGCAGCAAAGCTTTGAGTTGTCACTCCCCCCAGTTTTCCAGCTGTGAGGGAGGCTTGGAGGGGAAGGAAAGCTAGGTTTATCTCTCAGGAATGTTTTGGGGTTCTTTTACGTCTGGAAAATGCAGCCTAATCCAGCTTCCCAGACCCTTCTTTGGGGGATGTCTCCTGGTGGGCAGCAAAGTGTTTACAGAGAAGCAAATGCATCCAAACATTTTTGGGCAGAGCTTCTGAACTTGCAGTGGGTGCAGGACTGTTGCTGCTCTATGAGAGGGAATGCAAGAAGAGTCCTGTGGGCCTGAGCCCAGCCATCACTAAGGGAGCATTTTTGGCTAACCCCATGGGGAAGAGTGACCACAGTGGAGCAACATCTTCCTATGCAGGCACATTGGTGTTTTGATGCCTGTCTCCTGAGGGTCACTGGGTGCAGGATACCACCTGCAGCATCTCTCTTCCTATGCAGGCACATTGGTGTTTTGATGCCTGACTCCTGAGGGTAGCTGGGTTCAGGATACCACCTGCAGCATCTCCCCTGGGCAGGGTTAGCAGCAGCATACCCTGAGCTAGCAGGGCCCAGCCAGGTAGGCAGGAGCAGACAGCCACCCACTGGGATGCAGGAGACGGGCTCCAGCCCTGAACTCCTTGCAGGAGATGATGTCACTGAGATGTGCCTGTTTCCAATCTCCAGCTGCTGGTAGGAGGCCACATTACCAACTGTCTGAGCATTTCAGGCTGTTGGAAAAATGTACATAGAGGGCCAGCACTGTGAATCTGGACAGATCAGCAAGCAAGCAGACCTTTAAATAATAGAGTGAAAAAACAGTGATTGTATAAATACCTGTGTTAAACTCATCAAGGACAGTCAGCCAGGGCAGCCAAAGGTTTGTAAACAGCCACAAACATGTTCATATTCACAGAATCAAAGAATATTTTGAACTGGAAGGGACCCACAAGGATCTTCAAGTCCAACTCATCAAGCCCCTCCAGGGATTGAACCCACAACCTCAGCATTGTTAGCACCAGGCTGTAACTGAGAGAATCTCAGGGTTGCAATAAAATGCCTCGGGAACTACATGTTGTACATGTACAGAGCAGACTCTCCTGAAGCCCCCAGTGGGGCTGGGGACTGGCATCTACAAGACTAGAAAAACATACCTTTGTTGCTTGTGCAAAGGCAATAACTGACCATATGTTAGTGACACACCATGCAGGATCCCACCCACTGCGTCCAATACAACAGAGGCCATCATTTCTCCTTAAAAGACTTTCTGTCACTCACTGCTATAGCCTGGGGAACCCAACACTTGTAGGCGTTGAGCAAAGCACACAGCCTTTTTGCCGGCAACAGGTTCACCTCATAGGTCTGTTCTGTAGCTACAAAAATTGTAACTCAGGCTTCCTCAAATTAGTAGAAACTTATAAATGTACAGATTTTAATTTGGTTCATCTGCAATTCACCACTGTAGTTCTAAGACAAAGGGCTTATGGAAATGACTGTTGAGAAGAATTAATTTGTTACTGCTCTGAGAAGAACACAGGACAGAAAACCAAAATAAAGTATGGTTCTAGTCTGTACTTAGTATCTCCATTACTTATGTTCAAAAGGATCATGAAGGATCCAAACTGAGAAGGAAGAGGCATGGATGAAGAAAAGCACTTGAAATTTCACTTCTAATAAACTCTTTGCTGAGAACTGATGAGCACCCCCAGGGACCCATGTTTGCAGAACCAGACAGATGAAGGTTTCCAGGTACTCAAACTCTTGAACTGTGGCTTGACGTTCAATACAGAACACTTTTATGATCCCTGTGGCAGACTAAACCCACAGTGAATAGAGGATTTAAGTCACTGAATTGTCCTGAAAGTCTTACACCCATTCCTACTTGTTTGAGAAAGTTTTCTGTGGAACATGGGCTGGGGTACATCACGTCTGACTACACTACTCTGAAACCTACACACCAAACTCCTCCAGAGCTTTTCCATGCATTTATTCAACATACAAAGCTCTCTGTGGCCTGGATCCCATGACATCCCACAGCTGCAGGCTGAGGTGCTGGTTCCACACAGCCGAAGCCATGGAAAGGTGCCTCTGCTCCAGGATCTGCCCTGCACTGAGAAGCCTGACCACATTGCTTGGGCCAGCGAAGCTTCCTTGCAGCACATGGGTCACTGCCACATTTAAGGGCACTCTTGCCTCAGCCTTTTGTGCCTGCTTTTCGCTCAGATGAAGGCTGGCATGCCTGTGAAGAAAGCCGCAAGGTGCTTTGGTGGAGCTGACCCAAGGAAGAGCCTCCGCGGGGACAGGTCAGACAGACAAAGGGCACGTGAGCACTCCTGTTCCAGCACCTTGAACCAGCTTTCCTCCCATGTCCTGATGGTATTCCAGCCTCTTTGCTTACCCTCCTGTATACTGTAGGCTGGTACCCCACACTGACAAAGCCCCTCAGATTTACGGTCTAAACACAACATACGTGCAGCAGCAGTAATTTATGTAGTGCTGAAACGCTCAGCAGTGAAATCACATACCACCTACCTCCTTCCCCCAGCCAGCCACTCTCAGGAAAATTCACAGAACGTAAAGTGGGCTCCACTTAGTGATGTGTCATCTGCCAAGGAATTTCTTGCCAGCTTCTCCACCAGCCCTTTCCTGACTGCCTCTCCTGAGGCACTATGTGTGGTTTGCTGCAGCACGCAGCAGCATGGTCTTCCCTTGGCTATTGCTGTTTTGTGCTGATGTGTAGCACATCACCATTTAACTGACCTGAGGAGAGGTGGAAGGGAAATCAGCAGGCCATTCTGCCATCACTGATCCTCCTGCTCAGCCAGCATGGGGGACTATTACTGCCCTACCTGTGCCTCCATCCATGAGGCCACAGCAGGGCATCTGGTGTGCAGCATGCCCAGGAAGCCAGACTCATCTAAGACCATAAACCACCCTTGTGCTCAGGTTCACTGTGTGCTATTCTGTGCTGCTGAAGCCAAAAGATCTGTTCATCAAAGAGACATGGCACACTGCAAGAAGTTCTTGCCTGATTGCTGCTGAAATCTCCTGACTCACCACCCTCCATCATCTTCTTGTGTCAGTGTGGGCTGGCAAAAGAAGAGGGCCTTGGATAGTCAGATGCCAAATAGCTGGGGCAACACCTGCATACAGGACTTTGGTCCTGGTTTATCCAGCATGACAGGGGGAAAAAGAATGTGAAAAAAAGGTGATCTTAGTGGAGATCTAAGCAGCTGTTTCCTCCCAGATTTCATCTGAAGTCTGCTACCATCATTTGTCACTATCCTTTACTGTGACAGGGCATAGGATAGGTGAGAAGAGCCAGTATGCTCAAGCTCTCCAACCAAATTTTCACTGCTGTGTGCAAACTGCAGTGTGTGTTTGACAAGAGCAGTGTTCATCCCTAGTACCCATATATTTAGTAGGGATTGCCTGTAAAAATGCTGCCCAGGAGAAGACTCATGCTATCATGACTGACCATGCAGGAGGCCAGAAGTAAATGTGGAGATTTCAGAGTAGCAGCACAGGCAGACATGATGTACCCCACCAGCCCAGACTCTGCATGCCAGCTTGTCCCTCTTCAAAGGCAACCCAGTGCTGAATAGCTTACAGAAATTTGCTACAAGAGGACAGAGAGCCACTTCAGCCCCAGGATGTAATGATAAGGGGAGCAATTCCTGACATTTGTGTGTTCCACCCTCAGACTGGAAGATATTATTAGCAAATAAGTTACTCAGAAACCAGTTTCTCAAATTAAATTGTGGAGAGATGATAAAATGCAATGGGGATGTGTAACTAAGTTTAAAAAGTATACAAATCCATATGTCCATATGTATATACAGATATATATACTTTCACTGTAGTTCTCGGTGTGGAATACTAAGAGAGAGAGAACCACAGTTTTGAAAAACTGTGGGACATCACCAACCTGTGCCACTGCTCTACAGTAGTTTTAAACTTAGCTGGAATGCATCCAGTGGCAAATGGGAAACCTGTATTAACTCTAGTGGGATGTCCATATGAGAAACGGCTCTGAACTTACCAATCACTCAGAAGGCATCATCTGCAAAACTGATTATGTGGGGTTTACCCTTTTCTACCTGATAGATCCAAGATAGTTAATAACGAAGTTGCAGTTTCAGGGAGGAAAGAGCCCAGTTCATCTGACATCAATCTAAACATGAGATATAGACCACATTTGTACTATATTAGAACAGTGTAGTGAGATTTCCCTTAATACAAAAAGTAAATGAAGACACTTTTGAAAAAAAATTGGAAATAGTTTATTTGCTGCATAAGGAAATGTCTTGTAAATTACATATAAAGAAGCTTGTTATGCTGTAGTATATAATTCCAATATTCCACAAAGATAATTGTAATAAATATACAAACCAAACCAAAGCAGAGGACTAAATCCAACAGGAAACCTACAAAATGGTTCATCAAGTTTTATAGTTTCAGCATTAACATGCTTAAAATCTTGTTCTTTTTGAAGTGATGCAGCATAATTCTATTCACATTTCTTTGGAGCATTTTCAAAGCTGTCTAACTACAAAATACTGTTCAAAATTAGCCAGCATTAGTTAAAACACTCAAGAAAAGTAACACCAAGGTCTAACTGATGCAAAGGTGTCTTTTTTCTTTTTGCTTTTACAATCCATTTAGTTTTGCCAGTTAGGAATTATCTAAGTGCACTATGAGTCCAGTCAGCCTGAGGCACTGCCGACTCTTGTCATATTATGACTCTATATAAACTTCATAGATTACATAGCTCTGAAAGGTTTCTCTATTAANAGTGCTGATAAAGGCTTTACTGATGCCCCTAGCCTCTAGAAACAACATACAGAAATTTTTGACACCTTCTGCTGTTCTCTACCTATGATTTCTAAATTTTTTTGGAACAGGAGGTTGAATTGCATTTTAGACTTCATTGCTCTGGACCACACTAACAGACAGGTCTATTATTCCATACAAATCTCTTACAAACTGAAAACACTTCACTATACTTCACTATTACTGAATACCTGTGGGTATAAAAAGAAACTTTCTAAAACACACTTACCTAAAAATAGTTGTTAATAAGCTTAATGCAAATATTATGTAGAAAAAATGGTTTAGTTACAAAAAATTCATTAGAGGGCCAATAAAAATATACTGAAGAGAAGATCTTTACAAAAGTGAGGTTAGGAAGTATGAGGCATTGACATTCACTGTAAACATCCTGTGTTCACTTGAATCCCTTGTCTAAAGTACATGTTCTGGTTTTGTTCCTGAGCTTCATGGCCAACACTTGCATAGACAGCTAAAACTATCATAAAGGGTTGTTTATACAGACAGTTCTGTTTGTACAGAACTTCAACAAACTCATGCTTTTACCTTTTGAAATAGTTTCATTCCACTACCAGATAGTTAAGGAAACTATGAAGTATGATATGAGTTTTGCGTACTCAGTGCATTGGGTGGACTGGGACAGCTACCTTATAGTGTGTTAATCTTAAGTAATATTACACTAAGAAGTGTAGCTGTTTGGCGTTCTTGCTTAGCATAAATATCTACTCCTGCTCACTGCTGCAAGGCTCACTTCTGCTCTGCCAAAGACTGCATATGGCAAAATGTCAGGAATCTGAGTGCGACAGCATCAAACATCCCAAGGAACAAGGTGCAGCCTATAACCAGCACAGAAGACCTCACAGAGAAATTCACCTTTACCCAGGCAACATGAGTGTTTCCTCCAGGTTAACCTGCTTCTGTTGGAGGAAGCCGGAAAGTACTTACAGGGTAAACACAAAATGAAGTGGCCTAAGTAAAAAGTCTGAAGAACAAACTTGCATTTTGGATATGAAAAGCAGGCATGTGTTTAGTTACGGCACATGGAAATGCACATGGAAGTGGTACAGACAGACAATTATATCCCCCTCACAAACAGCACAATAACACAAAAGCAGCGAATTGCCAATTTCAAATCTTATGTTAAGGCAAATCTAGATAAACAACCATAACAGGATTAATAAAAATAGGGAATTTTCGTTGGCTTTTTTGTTTACTTTTTCTGTGATTGGCTTTTACACATTGATAAAATTTGCTTAAGCACTTTCTGGACATCTTCATCCATTTGACCCTAGACAAGGGGAGAAAGAAGAAAAGATGACTGAATTCATGCAGCTCTCAACTCTTTAAGAATATTGACAAACTATTTTTGAGGCATAGTAACTAGATCAGTTTCCCAAATGGAAGCAGTGTTAAATTTGTGCTTGAACTATTACACCTTTTGGGAGGGATGTCTTACATAAAACATACAAAGCTCTTAGAAGAAACACCTTTAATTAAAATACCAACACTGTGTGACTGACAACATGCAACCATACCTGCACAGCGTAGAGAAGATGCATCCTGTAAACCGAGACGATTTCCTGATGTTGTTTTTTTGTTTCCTAGAAAACAGTCAAGCAGAAAGGCACAGAGTATTCAGAACTATTGAATTCAGAACTTCTTAACTAGATTTACACAGAGGAAATTATAAACCATAGTCTTATGCAATGCATTGAAAACCAGCTCAAGCAGTGCTGTGCCACTAAGCACTCTGAATTTGTTCAGAAGCATGTCCATGAAAATGTTGTAAATTCTGCCTATCCCAGTAAAAAAGCTGGGAGAGATCATCAGTTATTAGAAGTCCTAAGCTGCAAAGGTGTGGAATGAGCACATACTCTACTTCCAAGCTTATCAGCAACCAGAACTGAGGAAAGCCAACAATATTGTGACAAATCAGTTCTAGACTACAATTAAGCCCCTCCCTAAAGGAGGACCCATCTGTTAGCTAAGGCCTTTCCAGGGAAGAAGAGGTGCTTACAAAGATCTCACTCTATGAAACCCTCAGTCAATGAAAGTCAACCTCCCTTTTAATGACCACAGAGTGCCACAACCCAGAAGCCACCTCCCCAAATAAATGTGAAGCTGCTGGGAAAGCTAAGCTACAAGAAGGAAAGAGTGCTTCTGTCCGGTTTAAATTCTACCCACTTTTCCTAATGTGCTGCATACCTCTGCCCCTTACACTACTCTGCTGGTCCTTAAGCAATGGGAGATGAAGGGTCCTTTCAGACATGGAAGACTGGAATAAGAAAGTCTGAGCCTTTACTCTGGGAGGATGCAGTGTGTCACTGTCTGCCCACTGCTTCTCCTTGGAGAATTTTTCCGGACCATGGGCATACTGACTCTTCTTTCTTTCCACTGGGGAAAGTAGGAATGAGACTCCAGTTAAACCATTTAGCATGTCGGTCTGGGAATTCTCCTTTCAGAGTCACTCCACAGCTCTCAACAAAGGTCTCTGATGGGCAGTACTTTCTTTTCACCCTCAACAGTGAATTAAAGTACTCCTTTGGGCAGGCAGGCTTTTGGAAATACCAATTATGACTCAACCCAGCTTAGAAGATTGGGCCTTTCATGCACAAACAATTTGAAAAACCCCTCCGTAAGCAGCTCAGAACTTCAGAAAACTCTGCTCCCTATAAACAGATGAATTTGCTTAATTTGAAACCTCCTGGTTTCAGTGAGTGTCTCTTCCAGAAAGCTTAATAAAACAAAACTACTTCAGCTGATGACTGCTCTTGAAAAAAACCACACAAATCCCCTGCATACAGTCTAACTTTTCCACAGAACAGTGTCTCAGCTGCAGGTTTGGTCACTACATTCCAATACAAGAATTTTGTTTCCCTATTGGCCTGAAAAAAATACGTGGGAAGACAGTTTTCTTTAGTTAGGCTTTTTCTAAAGAGCAATTTATGACTTGCAGATTCCTAGATGTTTCAGAGAAACAGGGAAATCACAGCATTTCTCAGTGAAAATTCCTGCCTCTGTACTCATTGACTGTATTCCACTTTAAATAGGGCAGAGTGAAGAACAGCACCCGTATCTTCAGAGAACTGGGAATGTTAGGTTTACAAATACCACACTTACAGTCAGTTGGTTTTGCAACTGCTTCACTTGTTGTTGTAACACCTCCAGCTGCTGGCTTTGTCTTTTGGGGGCACTGCTTGAGTAGGAAAGCTGAGAAAGGCTGTTCAATGCTTCTTTTAATTTGCTAATTTCCTTGGACATTTCATTGATCTAAGGAGGCAAAACCAGGTTTCCATTAAAAGATGCAACGCACACTGTGTTCCTCTGGGTCTCATCTTTGAGTTACTTGTGACTTAAATTTAAGAAGTGGGGAAAAGCAAACTGTAAACAACCCAAGGGACAAAGAGAGACATCATGTAAGCAAAGGGTCACAATGCTTCTCTATCCTTCACCCTAGTCCAGTCTATTCAAAATGCACTCCTCGTTCTGAAAGCCAGCAATATTTACAAAGAAGGACTGCATTTACCACCTTTACAAATTCTGCTGCTGAACACAAGACATAAACCCACCAAACATAGGCCATTCCCAGCTAGCAAAAGGCATAGCTTTTTATGAAGACACTTGCAGTCACAGATATGGCTGCTGCAGAGGAAAATCAGTCAAATCATGCTACACTTAGGATGATACAGTAATATCACAATAGTGAATTTTTGTGCCTTCTTGGTATTTTGTTTTCTTGTCTCCTCCGGAATCTCTTCCTGTAGTAAATCCCACTTTTTTGACTTCAGTTGCCTGCATAGTGTGAACCCAACCTAAGCAGAACTTGGAAGAAATAAATTGAAAGCTCATGCCTTTCTCCGCAGCAGTATGTGCAAATTTAAACATACTGAAAACTGCTTAGACTTTAAAATGTGAATTTTCAGATGGGCAATTCACTCAGAAGTTACTCCACTCTGTGACACTCAAACCAACATCATCTATAGGTCACTTGTGCCCCACCCAATATGTTTTGCAGTCCAAACTCTTACTACCCCTCCACTGTAGTAAGTCACTGACCTTTTTATCTTTATCTTCTTCTAGTTTTGATGAGCTTTTCATTTCAAGAAGATCTTCTTGAACTTGATGGTACTTTTGCTGAAGATCAGTCACCTCCCGTTCCTTTGCTTCAAGCACAATGTGCATACCTTCTTTTGCTTCTTTCAAGTGCAAAATTTCATTTCTCAGTTTCACAGTGTCTAAGGACAGATTTTCCTTCTCTCGGATTACATCCTTCAGTTTGGATGACAAAACACTAACTTCACCCTCTAGTGATGACTGGAGCTTTTCATATGCAGTCTTGGGTACCATAGCTTCGTTAATTGCAGCTTTTTCTTCCAATAACTCCTTCTCCAAGTTTCTTAATTCACCTTCCTTGTTGGTAAGCAGTCGTTTGAGCTCAGTTATTTCTTCCTCCATTTCCTTTATAGTATTTCTGAGTGCATTAATCACCTGACGGTGTTCAGTAATTGGCAAAGAGTTTTGTTTCTGAGTGTCTAACAGTTGCTTTAGTTCTTCTGCTTCGTCCAATACTTTTATGTACTGGGATTTCATTTCTGATAGCTCATTTTCTGCTTTGTATTTCAAAGAATTTGTTACCTCCATCAGTTTCTCATGTTCCTCTCTGGGAATGTAGTCTAAAGTTATATCATCTAGAGTTCTTTTCTTCCTATAGTCTTCAAGCTCTGCTTGTGCTTCTTTGTATGACTGAGACAATTCACTAAGTTGTCTGTTGAGCTCATCTACCATTCTGTGCATCACATCTTTCATTTCTCCAGCTTCACCACTAGATTCCAACTGTGTCTGATTTGTCAGCTTGTCCTGCAGCCTCTTAATTTCCTCTTGCCCTTCTTTGTACCTCTCAATCAACAATGCTTTCTCTTGGTTAATGTTATCAATAACTGAACAATATGAATTCTTCATTTCCTCACACTCTTCCACAGACAATTTGCTTGCCACGTTCTGCTCTCTGTCATCAAACTTTTTCTGTAGCTCTCTCACTTTTTCTTTTTGTCTTTCACTTTCTTCCAACGCTTTCTTCAATTCTTGCTTAAGTGTTTCAATTTCTGCATATGTAACTTTCAACATACTCAGATCAGAACTGGTTTCTTCACTTTCAGAGGAAACAAGACCCGGCTTCTTTTGCCTCTGTATGTTCAAGGCCTCTTTCACAGCTTCCTCATACCTGTTCTGAGTTTCTTGGAACTTCAGGTTAAGATCCGAACCATTTTCTGAAATGTCTGGGCTATTCAAATGATATGTTTCTGGACCTCTAGACTGGACCTGAGCTTCCATGTGCCTTCTTTTGGCTTCAGAATTCTCTAATTTCCTCTGCACATCCTTTAAGTCTTCCTGGAGATACTGTGTTTTTACTTCTCTGGGGCTCGTCAACTTTTCTTGGATGTGAGTGGCATTTAATGTAGGCTTCAGCTCCTGAGCTGAAAACTCATTTTGGCTATCTGCTGTTTTCTCAAACTCAGTTTGGGTTGAAAAAGATTCCACAGTTGAATCCCCTTCTTTAGGTGTCCTTTCCTGTCCAAAAAGAAACATGAAAAATTGCACAATAAACACAAGTACATTATTATATTTTTTTAGACTAGACTAAGCAATGAAATATTGCCTCATTCTACAGAGAAAGATGACTAAAGAACCAAGAAAGAAAGTTTTAGAAAAATTCAAAACCCAGCTGCTTCCATTTAGTCATCTACAGTGGTGTAAGTGCCAAGGTCCTCTGAAAGTCTGGGCCAATCTCCATAAGCTAATAATCAAAGCTATGCAAATTAAAATTCTGCTAACATAACTGTTAACAACATCTTTTAAAATGTGCTTAACATAATAAACAAAGTCACTCAGTAATTTATGGGAAAAGTAAGAAGATCAAAACACTGACTGAATCCTTTGGGGCAGAGTGTTTCCATGATCTTACCAACAAACTCATAGAATTATCTTCAGAGTACATCTCTTTAAAACAGTGAGAAGCTATTTGTTCTGCTAGCAGTTTAAGAGAGCACCAAAACAGCACAAAAATATGCCACCTGTAATTTGTCCTGCAGCTCCTTATTGTGCAATGTCAAAGAAGCAATTTTTGCTTGCATCAACAGTAGTAGATCTTGTTGGTCAGCTTCAGAACTCACATCCAATAAACTATCAGCACCTTTGGAGAAAAAAAAAAAAAAGATTAAGAAGCTTTCAAAACGCTGAAGTT
>VWZG01004177.1:38872-94117 GCA_013396735.1 Grallaria varia | reverse complement strand
AAAAAATAAAAAAAAATCCCACATTAATATCAACTTGAGCAGCTCATGCAGCGCCTTTTTTTCCTATGTAAAGACCACATCTCTACCAACACAAAGATATTAAACATGCCTGACAATAAGAATCTTCTCCCTTGTAATCCATGCTTCAGTGAAAACAAACAAGATTTAGAGAAAAAGCAGAAGCTGACAAGTTTAGCACCAGTGATTTTAAATACTTCCATTCACACATAGTCCAGTCATGCCCTTCTTCATGGCTACCACCTTTCCTCTCCTCCAGCTTCTGCCTGCGCTCCCTGAAAAACCCACCTCTCCACTCAGAGAAGGAGTGAATCATGCACTGCACCTTCATCAACCTTCCAGCCACCAGCTGGTCTACAAGATTTACTTGCACAGACATTATACTAAATAAGAAATGTAAGAAACTAATTTAAGCACCTAAATCTGTTGGGATTTTCACAGGACAGGGTCTCCGGTAACCAGAGATAAACTTCAGTTACATGTTTTAGAAACAGGGAATTTTTCTAGACCATCTTCTCTACAGTTTGAAGAGGTAGGGAGTGCAAAAGCCAAGCTCCTGCATTACACATGCACATACACACTTGCTCTCCCTTCTTTGTCTCACCAAGGATGCTAGCGGCTGACACAGAGACAATCTAAGTCTAAAAGCAATATTTCTGAAACACATTTCTTAACTAAGCAACAAAAACCTTTCACATTACAAAGTAGTCATGGCAACGCATCTCACAGTGACATTTACTATTGCTTTCAGTCCTAACAGTTAGACTTGTTCTTATGGCACAAGTCTAGATAGTCTGTTTTCAAAACCAAAAGGACAAATACCTGTTTCGCTTTTGTCGGTGACTTTGCATCTGTGAAGCAGAAAAGAGGTGGAATAAAGAACAGTTAACAAAGGAAAAGTTATTTGCCATTCTTAGCCCGCCTCTCAGCATTACTACCCGTACCATGGATAAACAGTTTGGTTTCTGAATTCCTGTCTGAAAACTCAGAAATGTAATTTCCAAATTCCATTTGAATCACATCCTTTCTCTGCTACTGCTGGGGTTTCATACCAAGATAAAATCTGAAGAATCACGACAGTTCTTATTCTATTATAGTCTTGCACCATTCTTCCACATTAAGCCTCCCACTTTAGAAATCCATCTTAGTCTGATCATAAAATTCTCTGCCTGCCTTAGTTCCTTCTCCAACCCCTCTTCTGAGGGGTTATATGTTCTACTGGCTGCTTCACAAAATAAAAGAGAATCTGTTCCAAACTGTATTCAAAACTTCATAATGCTGCCACATCCACTTACCTTTTCTTTCTCCAAAAGACCTGGTTTTGGCCTCAGGGCTTTACCCCCTGCTAAATATTACCACCTATGGCAAAGACCTTTTAGGAAGTCTCAGCCACAGGATCTTGAAAATGGCTTTTGCAACATTTCAGGCTAGAGTTTGAAGTACATTTGTTCAGTGTTAAACATACATGAAGGCCTTTCAAGAAGTGATCAACTTCTCCTACATACCCATATCCTGAGATAACTTCAATGATAGCAGATTCTGGATCCCGGTATTCTCAGAGAGCTTGGAGTAATGCAGGGCATTCTGTCCAAAGACATCTACTAAACTGACATCTGCACCTCTCCTCAGGAAAGCTTCCACCATGTTAAGGCTACCAGCTTCGCAAGCCATCATCAAAGCAGTTCTGAACAAGACAAAAAGAAAAAAAACCCACAGAGCACACTCTTTTAGCAGTTCATTTTTTCAGGAAAAATAAGCGTGACGGTTATTGTGCAATAAAGGCCCTTCTCCTCTTCCTCATACTCTCCAGGTGCAAGGACAGGTCATTTCTAAAACTGGCTTACTTGAGGCCAAGAGGAGAGGTATAGATAGGAATGGCTGCAGGATAAACTCAGACCACCAGACCTCACTGATACACTACAATTACACTGGTGGCACAACATGGAAGTCTTTATTTCATTGCTGCTCTCCTCCATGTGTTGCTTTTGAAACAAAATAGACAAACAGATTTCAACCAATAGACAAACACATCTCAAAGACCTTCAGTGAGCCCAAGAGATGGGTTTAACTTGAAACCCTGTACTACTCTCAGATTAAAAAAAAAGGAAAAAATAAGTCAATTAGAGCACAAATTATTCCCCTCCAACACAGGGTAGGTACACAGTGCCAGATCCTACCGTAAGGGTAGCATGCAGAAGGAATGTTTTCCTAACAGGTTGTATTTGCTTTTCTCTGTTACTCTAAGAGGTCATAAGAGATGTACAGAATAATTAAAAAAACCCATAAAAATCCCTCACTTTTCAAGCATGCTCTAATACCACCTTCCTACTTGGGCCTAATTCTCCTTTCTCAGCATGAAAACGTGCCTTATAGGTTGGCCAAGTTTACTGCCAAACACATTCCTCAGTGGAGATTTGAAGCTGGAAAGTTACCACAGTGATAATATTTGCTAAATATTAAGACAAACATTTCTCTGATGAATTAAACATACTCCCTGTAATGGGTGAGCCCTGGAGAGTTGATGGCTGCTGCAGTGTTCTGCTAAATACTAGTGCTGAGTGGCAACTTAGATAACACCTCCAGAGTCACTGTGAAGGTTTTAGATTACAAAACAGCTCACTTAGTCTGAACAAGATAGAAATCTGGAGATGCTATTTTCAGAGGTTATCCCCTTCTTCTCCCAGTAAGGCTTCTCCTGTTTCAGTGACATCTTAACCACTTCTGTGAACACGAGATGCAGGAATAGTCATGCCCCTTACCACAATGAAAACAAGAAGTAAACTGGCATATTCCATATTATATCCTTTTCTTGCTTCTACACATAGTACTTTCTTAAAAAAGAAAACACAAAAATGTGAGTCCTATCTACGTCAGAAACTCCTCCATCCAATTTGGGAAGAAAGTCTTAACACTGTTGAGTAAGTAGTAAAAGAGTGAGGGGAAGGCAGAAGTGCCAGAATCTGTAGCACTTCAGGTTCAAAGCACCGATGAGGCCATGTGAACTAACAAGGACAAGAAAGCAGCTTTCTTTAGACAGCTGAAAAAAAGAGTGCACTAATGAACTTTGGACTTATAAAAAACAAGTTAGGGCCCAGTCTTATCCTCACAGGTGCTGCCAGAGAACAATATCAGCATTGTATCACATATAATAATCAACACTGCTATGAAGTGTAAGTGCCAAGCCTTCTCAGTATCCTACCTTACACTCACAGTTTAACCAACTGCTTATAAAACAGTTCATAATTTTCAAAGACTTTTGATCTTTGTCAGTATCATTAAAACAAGTGCATTTTTCACTACAAGGATGTTGCTTTTTAAGAATATTTCTCATATATGCACTATCTTTTAATTCAAAAATCTCTTAATTGGCACTTCCTAAAACAACAGCATCTTCACTATAAAGATTTACTGTATTTTTCTCTTGCTGCTGTGACAGTATTAAGGTAGAAAAAAAGAACCCTCCAAAGATTTTGCTCCCGAGTAACAGCTACTAACTCATCCCAAGAAGAGAGCAGTGTTTCAAACTGGGACACTTACAAAGTGATGTGTGGGTAAGTACTATCAATCAGATTTGTGTAGGAATCATTTAAAAATGGGGTATTATTGCTTTGGTAGCCCAAGGGAAATCTTACAGGCACATTAGTTTTACAGTTGCATAGTTTCTGTTTCATCTTTCCCTGTGGGCAGAATTTTGTAAGCCTTCTCAACTATCAGGATACCTGGTAGAGAAAGTATTATTTCACCGAATATCAACTATTTGGGGAAGAATTTGAGGAGAAAGCTTCATTTGACAGTAAGCCTCGGGGAATAATTATCATGTTAAACTGCTGTACCTTCCATTTTTGTCCCTGGTGTTGATGTCTGCTCCATGATCCAGAAGGTATTTGCAGACTTCTGTATGTCCATTTTGCACTGCAAGCAGCAGAGGGATGTTTCCATCCTAGAAATGCATTTAAAGAAACTATGAACAATATTCCATCCCCTTACAAATAATACTCTGAGATTCAAACTTGGCTGTGAATTTTATCTCTACATAGCATAAATGAGGTGCTGTCCGTACCTTTTTCTTGTGTACCATAGATGTACCTGAGTTTACTTTAATTACTTCTTGACTACTGGGAATGATGCAAAGCATAAGGAGTAGGAATACTTTTTTGCTTTTGTACTCCCTTTTTGTTTGCTCCATGCTAAAACACAATGATTTTGAAACTACCCAATAGCTTTAAGTAGCTCCACAACAAAAATCATAATTTTAACTAAGTACAAGGCAAAAATACAACGTTTCATAAAATCATAGAATAATATAGTTGGGAGACACCTTTAGACATCATCTGGAGTTTCTCCCACTTTGTTCTCAATGCAAAGCTAGACAAACTTCAAGTTACAGTACCTTGCTCAGAGACTTGTCCAGTCAAGTTTTAAGCATCTCCAAAGGTAGAGACACCTTGACATCTCTGGATAACCAGTTTCAGTGTCTGACCACGTTCAAGGTGGGATTGTTTTTTCCCTAGTACCTAACTGGAATTTCCCAGTTCGGTTCACTACCCAGACTCCGACCATTGCTTATCACCATTTTGTCATGCACCTCTGAGGTTGGTCTGGCTCCCTCTTTCCTACAACCAACCATGATGCAGACCAAGACATTTTTAAGATACTCTACAGCCTTCTCAAGACTGAACAAACCTTTCCTGCCTTTAAAATGCATTTGCTGAAATTTTAGGTCTGACATCTGTGACATACATGGAAAGACCAGATAAAAGAGGATAGATGAAAGACAAAAAGTACCAAAAAAGTTTGAGTATTTTCATGCTTTCCCACACGACCTGGACTTAAGTCTGTTAGGTCCCCTCCTTCTTCATTAGAGGGTTTTCTGTGAGACAGCTGCATCAAGCCCAAAACCAGACCTGGTAGGTTGCAGACATTTCATAGTAGCGAATGTAGCCTTTAGACTACATCAAATATAATTTTTCCTCTCAGGCTTACCCTACTCTGGTTGGGCTTTGTGAGAATTTTGCAGCACTTGCCACATACTGAGCCTTTTTCTAAGGCTACTGGGATCAAGGGAGAATACTTTTAATTAAATTTTGAATGTACAAGAACTGTTTCTAGCTACTTGTGCCAACGTCTCAATTTAATGATCAGCAAATCCTGCCACTAGTGTATCATACTGTGAAGTGTCTTCACACCTCTGCTATAGCAAGCTGCAAAAGGAACTTCCTCCAGCAGAGAAATCCAGGAAGAAATATAAGAAATATATACGGGATTGCCTTGAACTGCTGCACTAAGATGGAGGGTGGTAAGTGCATGGGGTGGAAGGCAGCAAAAGCCCTGAAGTGCCTGAAGTACACCATAGGAGAAGAGGTACATACCAGATCTTTGACATTAAAGGGACATTTGTGCTCACACAAAAGCTGAACTGCCTGAAGACATCCACATGCAGCTAAAAAAAAAAAACCAAATAAAATTTAAAAAAAAAGACACGCATGAAAGTTCATTAAACCCATCCCATTTTCAAAACTCATGTTCCACGCTTCCACTTGCAATATTGCAGCATTACAGTGGAGTACAAAACACTAACTATAGGCTAAAGAGATAGGAATATCAAGCACAACAAAATAGACAATGCAAGCTTTCATCAAAGAAGTTACCTGCATAATGCAAAGCTGTTTTCCCAGAATTGTCAGTGCTGTCTGCTGGACATTTACTCTGCACAGTTCAATAATGAAAAGGAAAAAAAAAGCAATTAGAGAAATACAAAGAAAATCAAACGCATGTTTGATGCTGACAGAGTGCTGAACAACTTTGAGAAAAGGTTTTTGTGCTGCTTCAGGAAGGAATACTAAAGGAAGGTATAGCTTCCCTCTCTACCAATCTGATCTTTCCTTTCTTGGTACCAGTTTATACTGAAGCCATAGGAAATCCTCATGATCAAAGAGCTGTCCCTAAAACATGTTAAAGTTTCTGAATAATTCAAATCAGGAAATAAAAAAGAAAGAAACTCCACCTCAGAAAATGTTTTTTTTAAACATTAGAATAAGAGCTAAAACAGCCATATCCTAAGGTAATTAGTCTTGCATTTTTTTTAATTTCATTGAATCATGGTACCATAGAATGGTTTGGGTTGGAAGAGACAAAGATCATCTAGTTTTAATCCCGCCATGGACAGGGACACCTTCCACCAGACCAGGTTGCTCAAGTCCCATCCAGCCTGGCCTTGAACACTCCCAGGGATGGGCATGTACACCTTCTCTGGGCAACCTGTGTCAGTGCTTTAGCACCCTCAGAGTAAAGAACTTCTTCCTAATATCCAGTCTAAACCTGACCTCTTTCAGTTTGAAACCATTGCCACTTGTCCTTTCACTACACACCCATGTAAAAGTCCCTCTGGCTTCCTTGTGGGGCCTCTTTAAGTACTGGAAGGCGTTGTAAGGTCTCTCCAGAGCCCTCCTTCCACAGACAGAACAACCCAAATACCCTCAGCCTGTCCTGATAGGAGAGGGGCTCCAGCCCTCTGAGCATCTTGGTGGTCTCCTCTAGACTTCCTCAAACAGGTCAATGTCTTTCCTGTGCTGGGGACCCCCAAGCGGGATGCAGTGCTCCAGGTGGGATGTCACCAGAGCAGAGGGGCAGAATCCCCTCCCTCACCCCAGCTGCCCACCCTGCTTTGGATGCAGCCCAGGACACGTTTGGTTTCTGGGCTGTGAGTGCACATGGCCGGGTCATGTCCAGCCTCTCACCCACCAGCACCCCCAAGTCCTTCTCAGCAGGGCTGCTCTTGATCTGTTCATCCCCCTGTGCTGATACCAGGCATTGCCCTGACTCAGGTGCTTGGTCTTGTTAAACCTCGTAATGTTCCCATGGGCCCACCATGGTGCTCCCATTTCTGTTGAATGCATTAAGTCATCATTTGCCTTTTTAAAAACTAAAGCATCAACAAGCCAGTTACATTTGATCATATTCTAAGATATCAACTACTACTGAACAACCTAGACTTCAAAGTAATAAATAATCGTAACAAAAAATATTTCCAATCTTTATCAAGACTTGTTTTGGTACAGAAGATTTTAGTTTTAGTTACAACAGAGTATTTTAGAAGCATAAATTCATTTAGGTTGGAAACAATCTTCAAATCATCAAATCCAGCAATTCACCCAGCACTGCCAAGATCACCTTTGGACATTCCCCACATCTATACGTCTCATAAACCCATTCAGGTGACTCCACCACTTCCCTGGGCAGCCTCTTTCAATGCTTGACAACCCTTCCACTGAAGAAATCTTTCCTAATATCCAACCTTAACCTCCTCTGGTACAACTTGAGGCCATTTTCTCCTGCCCTGTTGTGATACGGTCACCTCTGAGCCTCCTTTTCTCCAGGCTAAACACCCCCAGCCCCCTGAGCTGCTCCTCACAGGACTTGTTCTCCAAACTCTTCAACAGCCTGAATGCTTTTCTTTGGACAGGACAAGATAGGGCCCTGAAATTACAGTTTTCTAAAAATCAAATGCTTTAACTTTTGACTTTTAAATGTAGCACTGCCTCCAACATGCCCATGATTTTCTAATGGGATGAAGTTCAATAAGGCCAAGTGCCGGGTCCTGCACTTTGGCCACAACAACCCCATGCAGTGCTACAGTCTGGGGACAGAGTGGCTGGAGAGCAGCCAGGCAGANCACAAGTCCTATGGGGAGAGGCTGAGGGAGCTGGGCTTGTTTAGTCTGGAGAGGGGGGGCTTAGAGGTGACCTCATCACTCTCTAGAACTACCTGAAGGGAGGTTATGGCCAGGTGGGGGTTGGTCTCTTCTCCCAGGCAGTCAGCAATAGGACAAGGGGGCACGGGCTTAAGCTCTGCCAAGGGAAATTTAAGTTGGATATTAGAAAAAAATTCTTTACAGAGAGTAATCAGGCATTGGAATGGCCTGCCCAGAGAGGTGGTAGATTCACCGTCCCTGGAGGTTTTTAAACTGAGATTGGACGTGGCACTGAGTGCCATGATGTAGTAAACTGACTGGAGTTGGACCAAGGGTTGTACTTGATGATCTCGGAGGTCTTTTCCAACCCAATCAATTCTATGATTCTAGGAAAATAGGATTACATAGATTACCACATTCTGTAGCAAAAATGTCAAGATTCTGCTGGTGTAGAATAATTATTGAGCCTGTTTCAGTTCAACATCAGTCAGACATTCCTCAGATGCAAACTTTGGAGGACAGGAGTAAGAAGGCAATCCTAAGAGCATGAATTATTGGAGAACATTACCAATGGGGCTGCACTTATGAATGTGATGGCAAATCTGCATATTTTAACAAAATCAGAAAATTATCAATAAAAGCACTCTATGGTTGTAGCTGGCAAATGAAAGGGCAGGAGATGTGTGGTGGTAAACGCACATTAGTTGCTGAGCTGCTGCTGATGCCGCCTGTGATGTCCCCAGTGACAGCCTGATGGTGCTGTTTAAGCTGTAAATGGGCTGGCGCTAGCAAGAGTAGAAACTGGCAATGAAATGAACCTCAGTGGCTAATGACAACCCCTCCCAGGTGGAGAGGAGTAAGGGAAGTCAGCTTGCAAGGAGTATTGAGGTGGGAATGAGTGAAGCTGGACCCAGTGTCGTCTGAGACAGGCAGGGGCCAGTCACAGGACAGCTGGCAAGACCTGAGGCAACTAGGGAAAAACAATTTAGAGGTTGGGATACAGGATCTATTCTCCTCCTGCACCACTGGGTTTGAGTGGGGTTGTTACTCATTATTTCATCTGTAGTCTTAGTCCATATTCATTATTTCATCTGAGACTGACAGGTAACTCCAAACTTAGATCACTGATCACTGCCATGAAAACTTACCAGCATTTCTGAACGGGAGCTGAGACGAACAACGTCTTTGCTTACTAATGCACGTCTTCAGCTTCAGTACTATGAGAATCTATTCATCTTCACTTTTGTCTTTCTAATTTTCTTTCCTCTCAACTCCCTTTCTATTCCCTCACTGTCCTTCGCCTCAGTTCATGGAGGATTTGATTCTTTCCATATTTTAGGATCTGAACTACTTTAGTTTCTTCTCCATTTGACTTTAAACTTGACAATGTTTCTATGGTGAACAGACAGAAAGCATTCCAGTGGAACAACACCAGAATCCCTCCAGAAGTGAAAAATCCTTTTCCCCTATACCTCTCCAATTCACCTAATTCCAAGTCATCCAACCACACAGACAAAACACAGAAAGTTAAAATGAAGCTGCAGGTTTCAGCTACACATGGAAAACTGTGTCAGCAGACCACTCAGGGAAGATACCGCAGTGTTTCTATCACCCATTCACACTGCCTGAAAGGCCTTTAAACTCTTTACGTTAAAACTCTTGATGTGCCTCTCTTGATGACAACAGTACAGCAGGGTGGTGCAGATTATTAGCAGGAAATATGTTGGTGTCTAGTGGATCCAAATGAAAACTTCAAAAATCAAAATTCATTTAATTTTTACTTTACCTGAAGTAGCCTCTTAATGCAATCAGGGTGGCTGTTCTTTGCTGCAAGATGTAAAGCACTGTGTCCTAAATGAAAAAAAGCAAAGCAAATTAATTATTTGATCATGCCAAAGCACAGGAATGAACTCTTCCATGACAAAGGCAAGATCTTGAATTACTCACCTTGTTCCTACCACGACAAAAAAAAAGTAAGGGTAGGAAAAACAAAATAAAAACCTACATCAAGCAGAATGTCTTTACAGCAGACTGTTGTTCAGGCAGGTAACCAAATAATCTTAATGTCTTGCTTCATAAATAGGAGTGACACACATATTGTGTCAGACTATACCTTTGCAGAAGTAAGTCTAAGATTGTTATGTCTTGTTTTGAGAAAACAATTTTCCTACATTACTCACCCTCCCTGCATAAAGATGTCTGTGAGAGTCTTCATGACTTCTGCCATGTGGCAATGAAAAACAACCCAGCACCAAGCGTAAAATATGCCAAATTCACCAGCTACCACTACAGTAAATTTGTATAATTCATGAAGCACATGTAGAAGAAAACTCAAACACAGGCTTACTTTAGGTTGTGTCTCACAGATTCCCTATCCAGTTATTTTATATAGCAGCTGTGAGCCCATATCAAACACAGGTCTATATCAGTTTGCATTTCAGTTAATTTATTTAGCACCCGTGAGCTCATATTTAGCTATGCAATACAGTGATTTACTGACTATGGATTTATGATGAAAGACTGAAGTCTCTCCTCCAGCTTCATCCTACAGGCTGTCTGAAATATTAAAGAGGCCAAGACAGCAAAAGAAAAAATCATCTATGTAACTAAGAAAAGAAGGAGCCAAAATTTAGTACTCAATAAAGACAAAGCCAATTGTGAGAGTAAACTTTCACTGCAAATAATGTGACTTTTACAGACAAGGATTTCTCTAATGAACATTGGGTTGAGACTCTTGGGTGAAAGCAGGCAGGCAGCCTCTCACTATCCAAACAACTAATAAATCCTGAGGCAAGATGAAGTATGAATTCTGAATAACAGTCTGCATTAGGTACATATATTCTCTAATCATTGTGTGAAATACAAATGCTTCTTCCAGGATCACAGACACCTCCTTATAGAGGCATGTATGACAGAAATTCCCTCAGGCTGCAATCAGTGGCCAAAACAGAACCCACAAGCCCAATATTTACAGATCATAACTGGAGAGACAGAATGCTGACAGCTCATCCAGGTGTTCAGCTAGCCAGAAAAAATGCTGGGCACAGAATCCACAGATGTATCAACTGAAATCTGTTAGGAAGAGGTTGCCAGTTTCAAATTCAGCTCCCATCATTCTCCTAGAGGGGTAGTAATTAGGACATAGGGCTTTTGAGAACTGAAACAGCATACTTAATAGCTCTTAGCTCTGTTTTGGCCTGTATCAGCTGTTTTTGCTATGTCATAATCCTGAGGAAATGTCTTACAGCAACTCCTGTAAAGTTAATGGGGTTAATAGCTTGGATAAACATAAAAGCAACACTGAAGATCTTGATGTCACTTATAATAATAGAGAGTTGGGGGAGGAGGATTTTTTTTTTAAACTTCAGACAATGATTTTTAAAAAATTGAGCAACTATGTTACATCTGGAGTCCACTACAAATGCTGAAATTGATCGTATTAGGACAAAAGTTTTTAATGACTGTAGACATTTTAGGAGTTTAGAATATGAATCTTCTGTGCAGGAAATCAAGTATGCCTAAACCTGCAAGTGTTACAACTGCGTTGCCTATACAGTGGGTGGAGAAAACCAATATTGTCAAATCTTTAATTTCACTCTGCACATCAAGAACTATGTAAAAAAACTGAGTGTATTATGCTAGATTCAGAGAGGCATACCTGCACCATCCTGGGCTGTCACATCTGCACCATGTGTCACCATGATCCTGAGGCACTCTGCATGCCCTTTTGTGGCTGCCAGGTGAAAACTGCAAGAGAGCATTTACATGTCATTTTTCTTTTATTATGGTCTCCTTTTTCACACACAAACTACGTACTGGCAGGTTTTCCCCTCCCTGTCCTTAGATATTTTAGCAACCCTCCACTGCGTCCCAAGAAGATAACAGCTCTGAAAGTGAGATGGCATGACAAAAGGATTTTGTAGTCATACTTTCATACTGAACCTCAAATAATGTGTTGCACTTGGAGACCCTCACTATAGGAAAGATGTTGATGTGCTGGAGCATGTCCAGAGAAGGCCAGTGAAGCTGGACAAAGGATTTAAAGAACAAGTGCTATGAGGAGATGCTGAGGGAGCTGTGGGTGTTTAGCCTGGAGAAAAAGAGGCTCAGGGGAGACCTTATCACTCTCTACAACCCAGAAAGGAGGGTGTAGCCAGGTGGGGGTCAGCCTCTTCTCCCAGGCAACAAGCAACAGGACAAGAGGAAATTACCTCAAGCTGTGCCAGGGGAGGTTTAGATGGAGCATTAGAAAAAATTTCTAGACTGAAAGGGTTGTCAAGCACTGAAAGGCTGCTCAGGGAAGTGGTGGCATCACTACCTGTGGAAGGCTCTGGATGTACTTAAGAGATGTGTAGATGTGACGCATGGGTTTAGTGATGGATTTGTTGTGCTTGGTTAATGGTTTGACTTGATGAACTTAGAAGTCTTTTCCAACCTGAATGACTCAATGATTCCATGATTTTACACAGGCTGCTGTCCCATCAATCCATGCCATATACCTTATGTGGATCTAGTCCCATGCAATTTCTCAACTAACATCTGTAGTGATGTAATATATTCCCAAAGAATATCAGGCTTGGGGAATTAATAAAGAAAACAATCACAGAAACTGACTGTGCTCTACTCATTTTAGTCAATCCTGATTTTCCCCTTTCAGTGGACAAAATTTAGTTCCTCTAAAAGGTGACTTTACAATTTCTTAATTAAACTAAATCAAGTTGCGCTCCTGCCCTGCCCTTTACAGACCTCATCTCTTCCTCATGAACAGGGGGGTGTGCTGGGTGTATATATGCATGAAACACCTTACTGTATCACCTGGAGAAATAAAAACTACTGGATATTTGTGAGACTATGCCAGAGATGTACTTTTTACACTTCTGGTTCTTCTGTTCACCTCAAGCACCTGCTTGTTTAAACAGTGGGAAACTGCAGAGGTTACCAACCACACCATGGCAGGATGCACTCTACACCATCAGCTACCTGAGACACAATTACAGAACAAATCAGAGAAGTTATACTGAATTTGAGCCTTTTTTTCAGCTGAAGGTTCATGTTTGGTGTCCTCATGCTGGGCACATCAAGATTCACAGAAACAGTTCTACAGAGATGCTGCTGAAGCAAATATGAAGGAAAAGCTTTGGAAAACAGAGTTGTTTACATCCTCCTGAGGCATGGCATGCCAACATTGCCAAGTCATAAGATATGGGCACAGTACCAGCAGACATACTGCTACCACATGGGTTCTGCCACTACCAGCCTGATACACAAAGTTTTTCAGTGGGAGTAACATAAAAAACAAACCCAAGACAGAACACTTCCAATTGTTACTCCATCGTGAGCGAAAAGTTAGGACTTGACTTCATTGACATGCCCCAGACTGAAAGAGCCAGTATCCCTGGGATGGTTTCTAGTATCTTTTAAAGAAGACACCAAATTTTTAGCATCATTCCCCTGGAATAGAAAGGGAACATCATAAATCATGGAGCCACACCAACCACTGTATTCAAAAGTTTACATTTTGAACACCTGCTTCCTTTAAGTGCTAAAACACTGAGAATTCAGCCCGCTAAGCAGGCAGACGCGGAGTAACAGGCGGGAATGAAAGGGATATTTTCAGGCATGTAATATGTGAACTGCAACTTGTTTCTATAAGCCTGAATTCTTTGCAGCCTTCTCGAAAACTCAGCAGAAAAAAAGACCTACAGACAAGAGCTGGGAAAGAGGGGATAATTAATGAAAACAAGAGAGTTCCAGGAACAGAGTCCTCCGTCAAGCACAACCACCACGTCGCTTCCTACAGGGAGTCCTTCCACACTGGGGCTACTGATGGCAAATGGCAGAGAAGGCAGTGCTGAAGCTTTGAACCTTTCCCTACAAATAAAAAAAAAATATTCTGTGTGATCTTCTCATGCTTATTGCTGCCATAAACAAATTGAAGAGTTAACACTTCCACGAGCGCAAGAAGCACTGATGCTGTCTGTTCGCTGGTCATTCAAAATCTAAACTTCGTGTACTCACTGACCAAGGCAAAATTGTATAAACATTCTTCTTTAGAAGAAGTGGTTTCTCAGGCCCTGGGAAAATACTGGGAGAGGGACACAAGAGGAGCCTGACAAATTCCAACACCTCTAATTTAGCCAGCACAACATACCAGCAAATACCAAACAGATATATTTGTGTAGACACAAAATACAATCAAATTCACTTATATATTAGGAAGGCTGTGAAGTACGCACTTGGCTAACTTACAGTTGATAATATTCATAGCAATAATAAATACCTGAATAATAATAACTCGGCTAAATCTGGGGCACTGAGGTTTTACGGACAGGCTGTGTAGGATGGTGCCAAATGCAACATGAATATGCAAGTGCTAAACAAGTTTTATTTAGGTAAAATCAGGCTGTAAAAAAGTATCAGAGAGAAGAAAAATTAACTCTTTTCAGGTTACGCTCCTATGAACTTAGTGGTCCTACCAATGAAAATAATTCCCATGGCAGTTCTCAGAAAGTCATCACACATGCAGATGCTTTGTTTCACATGGTCAAAAATATTTTAGACTGAGAAAAGCCTGAGTAAAAATATAGCTTCACCCAAATTGATGGGACGGAAGAAACATCAAGTCTAAGCAGATCAGGTAGTGTTGAAGATGAGAGAACACATATGATGGTAAAGATCTAATGAAAGCAAAAATACAGCAGCTATGTGGAAAGTCCTATGAAAAGTGAGGACTGTAAGGTTTAACTCTCAATCATTTGTACAGTGGCCAAAGCCACAGAGCATTGGGCTGCTGCAGCTCCCTCACAACTGCCTGCTGTGCATCTCCTCCCTGCATCCTTCTACAGCTACTGTCTCTCACATAAACCTGTAGTGAGGTATTTTTTCTTAATAGTCTAAAAGCAACTTGGAGGGGAATGGGGGATATGATTACTTAGCTGCTGGTTTGGTAAATGGATCTGGCTTATCAGGGAGTAAGCCCTGCTGAAGAGAGCGAGGAGAATGACTCCACACTGGGGTGAACCTATTACAAGGTTCAGACCATTTAAATCAGAATATTTACAGAGCGTTGGGCAAAAACTTTTTCCTTATGAGTAATTCTGACCTCAAAGTTAATAGTTTCTGCTTTTTTCTTTTTGACTAAAAAAAAACCCAAACAAGAACCAAACACCCCAACCAGGGCAAAACAAACAAACCAACAAAAAAAATCTGCAAATCCCAACACCAGTAGTAGATACTGAGGACTCCTGTGTAACAAGGGAGGCTCTTGAAACAAAGAAGCCTGTAGACATTCATTTCAGTACAGAATAATTCTTTACAAGCTACATAATTTCCTAAAATATTTGAGGCAAAAGCTGCAGGTTTCCAAACACTGGAGTTCTCACCATCTGGATGCCTTAAGCAGTGGTCCATTTTACTTGCATCTTCCATGAATAAACTTCCCTTGATATGAAAGTAAACAACTTTTCCTCCCATTTCCTGGTTGTGCAATGACTTAGGCAAACAAAAACAAACATTTAAGGCTTGACTTGGACCAAACGTCGCACTGAGGGTTGGACTCTCATTCAACTTAAAATCTCATTACGACATAGTTCATTTTCCCTTCACAATAGGTAAGTCTATTGTTACCACTTAGAGCCACATCTTGATACCCCAGCCTGAATTGATTTGAGGTACATTTCTTTTATTGCTGTAAAACATTTCTATTCTTCCTGAGGGGCGGGATGATGTTTTATGATTGTATCCAGACCTTTCAGTGCAGCAGATGAGCAGCTACCCTTCCCAGTGGTTTTCTCACTGGGTCTAGAAATTAAACAAGTCAGCATTCAAGATGCATTTCTGCAGCAGATGATAAAGATCAGTTGGTTGACAAGGATTTTTCCTACTGGGAACATACAGGTCTCATAATTACTCAGTCCATAAGACAAAGCAGAAAGTTATGTTCTTAGGGAGGAATGCAAAGCCCAGTTGGAGTAAACAGGCCTTGAGAGAAAGAGGGAACTCACAGCAAAATTTCATCAAGTTCAAAGCTGACTGGAGAACAGCTACAGGACTATCATCTCAAAGTCTTGTCAGGACCTTAAAGTCCTTGACTCAGAATGTTACCCAAATAAAAAGCTGATAGATGCTTTTCATGACTGAACAGAGGGGACAGCTGTGTATGACATCCCTGAAATAGTTTGAAGCAGCAGATTTCTTACAGATAGGAGATATCATCTGGTGAAGCACTTACAACTGTCCTAAACCAACCTATCCCTTCTTCAGGGCAATGGATCTTTTCCACATTTTGGTTACAAAGTCAAGCTAGCAAGGGAATGAAGACTTCTTTAACTAGCATCTGACAGGCAAAGCACAGTAGTTCAGATAGAGCTGATCTTTGCTAAAAGAACGAGACTGTTTCCAGCAATTATTTAAATGTCAGTCTAACCCAGAAAAAACTACTGTAATTTTTATTACCTAGCTCATATAAAACATTTCTTTACAAATCATTACACCACAGGTAGAAGAACAGAAATAATCCACATTAAGGGGTTAGGCTTGTAAATCTGGAACTGACTGCACTTGCTATTGGTGTTAGCAATAAGACATGGGTCTGCTATATCCAGGTTCTCTGCTTAACCATTTGCACAGCTACTTCCTGCAAAACTGAGCACAATCCTCTTACTACTATTTTGACAGCTGGCTCAAAACAACTGGGTGGTCCATGTATCTAGGGAAAGTGCCACAAAAGTAGAGTGGAATATGATAAAATAAGAAAAAAATAAACATCAAGTCTCAATTTAAGACAGTAACCTTCTAACAAGGAAATTTTCATCTGTGAAAAGAAAAACAGGGGTGGGAGAAAACCAGAAAAATAACACCCAATCAGAGGGCTCAAGCTCTGCTTGGCAAGGTCACACTCCAGAGTTTTTCTTCTGGGCAGAATTAGCATTCTCTGTAACACAGATTTTCTCCAGGGCCTGAAAGTAGTCTGACACATTACTTACCAAAGTCCAAAGCAAATAAAGAATGCGGCTGAATTATGGATGCTAAGTGAATATTGTATTTGCTATTTCCTATTATGACAAACATGGAACACAGTCAAACTTCTATGCAAGCATATAACACTATTGTTCTCATTTTAATCTGAGTGCTCTGAAAATATTTTAAGTGCAGGAATGTTTGAAATACACTATGAACTCACACACACTCATTGTCAAGGTTTATTTTGAGTAAAAACATCCCTCCTCAAGACAGATCATTCTTCTTCATTTTCTAATGGATGACAACCCTTTGCTGACTTTTAAAAAGTCTAACTTGCCTGCCAACAGTTTGATGATTTATAGTTTCCCAACTGACCAATACCTTCACGCAAACAAACAAGATTCATAAAACAAAGATAGAGAGCTGCTTGGAGTCTTTGCAATGCTAATTAAAAAAAAGAAAAAAAAAAAGGCAACACAAAAAAAAGGAAGATATTCAATTTTCACTGCTACCAGATCAGACAGGCAAGCAATTTACCAGCTATCTAAGTCAGAAAGAGACTTACTGACAACCTGCCTTTCTGTACAGACATGAGCTCTTACACATTTTAGAAGCAGCACCTAGCTTACAGTGTGTATTATCCCCCAAAGCCTAAATTCCCACATCGACAACAACAGCAAAAACACATACAGTAGATGGCATCTGTTTTTTGATTGCTTTCCACCACAGGTTGAGTGGCAAAAATGCTGAAATTCCCAAGATCTGATCTGGAGGACAAAGGGCCATGAGCTACCACTAAAGAAGCACCTTCTGTGCAGGAAGAAATGCTGTCACACAGGAAGAAGTCCAGTATGGTCTCCTCTCACATGACCAGTCACAGCAGAACACACTTTACTTGTCCATGAAAGGCCTGAGATTTTATCAGCATAAAAACGATTTTGAAAGTAAGTCCTTTCTGACACATCCTGGATCTAATTATTAGAAAAATGATCACACTGGAAAAGTCCCAGTGCAGTTCTGAAACTGGAGGTGTTTTCTGCCTTCCTCTGCCAACCCCGAGAATGCTCCCAGCAGATTAGCAACTTGCTGCTCTTCAGCAAGGACTATGGTTGTATGAGCAGCACATGCCTGGTTCTGCTTCTTCCTTGCACCAGCTCATGTAGATTGGTAACTCTGTGGTTGGTGAGCTGTCACAGGGAACAAAACCAGCTGAAAACCAAAGCTTGCCTTTACTGTTCCATCACACAGCACAGCTGCATGCATCTCATCAGTGAAAAGGAAGGAACAGCACAGAGAATTTCACCTTCAACCTAAAGACTAAGATTAAACCATGAATGTTCCGCTATGAAAGTAAAAGAATCTTTATCTTTTCTTGGCTGCATTATCAAGATACAGTCACCCATTTGAAGCAATATATGTCTTAAGAACAGCCAGTCACTTATTTACAGAGGAATCATACAGATGTTTGGTAGATCAGACAGCCTTAAAGAAAAAACAGACATCTACAGGTAATACCTATCAATACTTACTAGTTCTTTAGTTTTTTACTATTTTTTGAAACAAATAAAAATTATAGCTTCACACTGCACTCATTTCATCCCCTCCTCAGTGTAAATGTCACAAGTGTGGTTTTTCAATAATGCTGGCAGTCCATGTCATTATCCTGTCACTCACATACATGCAGCCAGAGGAGTGGAAAAATCTGCTTAGGGAAAACAGTTACAGGAAATACATTTTGTTTAAAAGCCAGATCTGGTACCAGTATGAACTTAGAAAATTATGTATTCAGAGTTCTGACATTCAATCAATGAGTTGCTACAAACAACTTCTAGAGCACAGGCAGATTAAGATTTTAAGAAGTTGACATTGGCAGGTATGGATTTACTAGAGACTGTGATTGTGTTTTTGCCCTCTCTCCCCTCCAGCACCAGCCACTGCAAAGCACAGTGCTGCACACAGACTGTGTTCTTCTCTTTTAACAGGAGATGGCATCTGCCCTCCCCCAATACACACAGAGCGCTCTGGCAAAAACTCTGCATGCCACTTCTGTGTTAGCATGTATTCTGGAACAGCTTTCAAAAAAAAGCAAAACCACCCCAAACCAAACCAAAAAACCCCAAGAAACCAACCAAAAAAATGCTAACAGAAAGCCCACCACTGAAACCAAAACAAATACGGTTTTCATGTAAAGTTGCCAGCTTTTCGTCATCGCATGAAAAGTCTTGTTTCAATCACACACACCTCGAGGTACAGGACATTAATAAAAGGCAAGCCTGTTTTATGGCTGTTTTCTTATTAGAAACCATTGCATCATGAAACACAGGAGCTGGCAAGCTACCGACTCCTGATTTTAGCCTGCAAACTCAGCAAAAATATCCACCCAGTTGCTCTTCAGAGAGATTTCTGGGATCCCCAGCAGCTTTATATTTTTCATTCTCAGGTTGTGCTCCATTTTCATACACAGTTTTCTTTGGCAAACTGTTACTACATTAACACAATCTCCCACTTCAAGTCTGAAATGTATAGACCTTTTTTCTATGTACCATTAATTGTAAACGTAAGTGCTCACAATTTAGATTTATCATATGAGGTTTCTTGCACGGTGTCCATTTTTAAAGCCCCCCAATAACTAACGTCAGCAAAGTGCAAGAGATTCTGCAAGGTCATGCTCCAGGGCACTCTTAGGTGTTGACAGGAAGTCTGAACTTTTGTCATACTTCTTTTACCTCTGAAGTTGCAGGGCAGAAAAATGAACAAGTACAACAAACAGTGAAGTCTCAAAAGCTTAAGGAGCCCAGAAATCTGTGCAGGGTGGCCTCAGCCTCCAAAGCCAGGTACAGAAGGATGAGGAAGGCAGGGTAGGGAAGAGTCCTGCTGATAGTTTCTTCAGGACCACATCCCACACATGAAGTCCAAACGGGTGCACAGTCACCTTCTCAATATATCTATGCCTTCTGGCACAACATCTTTTTAGCACAGGGTGAAATCCCTGAGGATACCATGGATGGGCCCAGATCAACATAATTTCCTCCCCGAGTTAGGCGAAACCAGTCAGCCATCTGCTGTGCTCTCTCGCAAGGCCAGATAGAGCTTGAGTGAAAATTAATCCCAACAATGAGAGCAATGACTAGTGCCTCCCTTGACCTCCATCCTCCAACACAACTCACTTGGTATTGCTGCCTATGGGCCAACAAATGCTATAATCACCTTAGTACAAGAAAAGTCATGAACATTAGAGCAGGGAAATCCCAAACCATGTTGGCATAACAAGAGGCCAGGAAAAGGCTGGAAAGTGTGAGAGCAATTGAGTAAAAGTTAATCTAAAAAAATATTTTTGTTGCATGAAAATCCAGCAAGACTTAAGAACTGCATGTACTGCTCCAAGAACAAAAGAGCATGGATAACCTTAGGGAACAGGAGGGATGCTGACAAAGGATAGCTCAGGGTTATATGCTGTACTTGATGTTTCTGTGCCTTTTACACTTGTAATACTTCACATTTCTTCAGATTTGAAGCAATAGAACTGTTCGGATGTATTTTTTTTAATTAAACTGTATAATCTGAACTTCTCTTACTTCACTAGAGAATGGCAAACCAAGTGCAATAATATGTACTTAAAGTAATGAATATACTAGTAGCATATTCTTCTGAGACCACTGCTTAGTATGACCTCAATATTTGTTTTTATAAACTTTTTAAATTATCATGGCAATATACTTTTATTTTGTATTTCAGAATAACTATACTACTCAGGCTTTTAAGATTCCACATTTCTGAAGAGGTGTAGGGAACAGAACACAGGTGCATGCAGGAAAAGGCAATTTCAGAGCTTTCCTGCATTTCCCAATTAGTCCTTTCCTAACAGAGAATGCACCTGTAAAGCAGGTAGCAGAAAACACAGAGTGATATACAGGCTCAATAAATAAGCAGCCACCAGCATAGTCTATCGCCTGAGACCTCAGTTTGAAGTTAAAAAAAATTAAATAAATTCAACATTCGCACATTGCTCTGTTTTGGCTGCCTGTTCCCTTTCCCTTCCTGGATTGGAGCACATTTTTAAGCCAGTAGCAGCCAGTGGGTATAATTAAAATCTACACATACAGCTCATTTGGTTGCACAAGTCTTTGAAAAACACGTAAGGCAACTGCAGCCCATTATGCAGATATAAATCTGAAAAACAACTGCAGCGTTAGCCCTGTCCCCTCTAGCCCTAAAAAGCCTGATTCTGGCCCGACTCGTGAGAGGCATGCTTCCCTCGTGGCTCTCCTGACAGCTCAGACAGGATGAGTATGAGGAGCAGCCCTATGTTCCCCCCCAAGGAGATTGGGCGCTGGGTTCTGCCTCCACAAGAGCCAAACTGCAGCTGTTTCGACCCAGGCATACAGAAACTTCCAGCCATCCAGGCTATGCTCTGATCCAAGCAACAGACAAACTTGTTGAAAGCTGGCCAGGTCTGGTAAAATCCGGGTACTTGGCAAAGGGAGCTGGTTTACAGGGAATCCCAGGGGCTACCCGATGCTGCACTACAGGTTTGGCTGATCCTAGCTGGGCAGGAGGCTCACAGGCTAACCAAACGTGCACAAGGGCCCTTCAGAAGAGGAAATCCAACTAAAGACCATTAATTTCTGTCTCTTCTCTTTTTCTTTTTTAGTAACATGAAGGTATGAAACTGCTAAAATGTCTTATAAAAGTCGCTTCAAAAATTATAGAACATGTATTATAGAACATGAATTATCTTGATTTCAAGTCCTGTCAAAAGTATAGCTAAGAATTAAAAATTAGATCATGAAGTCTCCAAGTCTAAGTGAGGGGTCATGTGTTTTGAAGTGTCCTACACAATCTCAGTCAAGAGCCAGGAACAAACCGCTATTATGAATTCCACTTTACGGATCTCATTTAAGAGCCTACAGGATTGTCAATACAGTGGTGTTTGTATGCAATGTGGATTTTTTCATGTATTGCCAAATCATAATATCAGAGTTAAGTATTGCTCCACTGCTACGGAGATAAGACCATTTCCTCTCATACATTAACAATTAGCTCATACTGAATGTAATAGAAAGTTAATTAGCCCAATTTAGTATCCTGGCAGCAGACAGCTTTGTCCAGCCATGGCCTCGGGTGCCATTAGAATTTCTAAGTGTTTGTCTAAAGTGGAAAGCAATTTTTCAGGAAACTTAATAGCAACATTTTAAAGCATATTCATAACAATGCTTCAGGGCAAGGGGGACAAAAAAAGAACAATTGTGATTTGAAGCTGAAAAGAACTTCAGGAAAGATTTGGAGAGACAATCCTTTCACACACAGATCCCCCATGGAAATAAACTTTACAAGAAATTCTGGAATAAGAACCAGATTTCAGCCATCTGTTGGCTAGAGATAAAACATAGGTTGAGATCTCTGTGGTCTTCCTTACTTTGTGCATGTTCTGAAACCCAGACATTACTGTGACTATCTGAACCATCATAAATTAAACACTGTGATAAAAGTATATTAAAAAAATATTTTTTTCTCAGAGATAAACTGGAACACCAATGAACTCATTTCCTGGAGAGGTGACAATCCTCAGGCAATACTCAGGCAGCAGACCCTTCTTGCAGCTCTTACTGTGGCACAACTTTCAAAAGACAGTATGGTAATATGCTTTCCTACTAAACACTTTTAAGAGGTGACACAGAGTCTGTACAAAAAAACCCCATTGTCTTGAGCATGGTGTTAGATTGAGGACCCCCAAGTGGATGCCCCAGCAGGTAAAAGCAAATTGTTACCTGCACTCAGCTGCTAAAGGAGCAGAGAAAAACACACTGGCAATGTCGATGGTGGCACTGCTTTGCTGCCTTGAACTCCAGCCCATTCAGAAGTTCCAGAATGTCCAACACAGCAGCACTCAGTGGTGCTGTGGTTTCAATAAGGCCATGATAGTCCACTGTCAATCTCCACTCTCCACTGGACTTCCTCACTGGCCATATAGGACTATAAAAGGGTGATCTGTTGCTTATTAACAGCATCTTGTAAGTGAAGGGGTGACTGGCGGATGTCTTGGCCCCAGCAACCATGAAACAGCTGAGTTTAAAATCTCTGTTGTCAGGATGTGAGAAGACTTCAGTCCACTCAGGGAACTAGTGAATAAAGTCCTCCAGGAAAATGATTTTGAAAGTGCTGGGGTTCAACAGTCCTGGTCACTTTTTAAGCACCATCTCCTAAGGAGAAGGCAATTCCAAAACGTTGGAAGTCAAGCAGATGAAGCAGAAGGCCAGCTTGGCTGAGCAGGGATTTTCTTTTGGAGCGAGGGCAAAAAAGGAAGGTGTATGTCCAGTGGGAAGAAGGTCAGGTGGCATGGGAGCAATACAGAGAAGCTGCTCACTGCTATAGGGAGAAAATTCTCATGGCCAAATCTCAGTAGGAGTTGAAGCTGCCCAGAACTGTGTGGAACAATAGAAAGAGTTATTTTGAATACATTTATGGCAAAAGTCAGTGCAGAAATAACATCAGTTCATCACAGGATGAGGATGGTCACCTCATAAACAGACGTGGACAAGGCAGAGATATTGCTTTCTTTGCCTCTGCCTTCAACACTGACAACAGGCTAAGTGGGTCACAGTGGCCTGAGTTGGAGGACTGTGGCTGTGAGAATGATAAACTCTCAGTTGACCCTGAACTTGTGTGGGATCTGCTGCTCCAGCTGGATCCCTCTAAGTTTATGAGGCCTGATCCCCAAAGAGCTGCTGATGTCATCACAAAACCTGTCTTGATGATTTTTGAATGGTCATGGCAATCTGGACAGGTCACAGTTGAATGGAAGCTGGCTAACACTGCCCTAATTTCCAGAGAAGGACAAGAAGGATGACCCTGAAACTACAGTCTCCTCAGTCTCACTTCAGTGCCTGGTAGTTATAGAGATTATTCTGGGAGATACTGAAAAACACCTGGGGGACAACACAGTCACTGGTCAGAGCTAGCACAGCTTTGTGAGGGGAAAGTCCTGCTTATCAAACCTAATTTTCCTTTCATGACAAGGTAACCCACCTAGCTGATCAAGTGAAACCTGTTGATGTAACATTTTTGCACTTTAGTAAAGCATTTGCTACCGTCTCTCACAGGATCCTTCTGGGCAACATATCCATCACAGATGGATAAACACATCATGTGATGGGTGAGCAACTGGCCCATGGGTCAGGTGCAGAGTGAATGGGGTGACATCACACTGGTGACCTGTCACTAGTGGCGTTCCACAAGGCTCCACCCTTGGCCCAGTTCTCTTCAACATCTTCACAAATGACTTGGATGCAGGACTGGAAGGGATACTAAGCAAGTTTGCAGACAACTGGGAGGAACTGTTTATTCCCCAAAATGCAGAGAGAACCTGCAGAGAGACTTTGACAAATTAAAGAGATGGCCAATCACCAACTAGATGAAGTTTAACAAGGGCAAGTGCTGGATACTGCACCTGGAATGGGGCAACTCGGGATGTACGGATANCCAGTGACAGGACACGAGGGAATGGCCTGAAATTGTATCGGGGAGATTTAGGTTGGATATTAAAAAAAGGTTCTTCACCCAGAGGATAGTTGGGCCCTGAACAGGCTCCGCAGGGAAGTGGTCACAGCACAAAGGCTGACAGAGTTCCAGAAGTGTTTGGACAATGTTGTCAGGGGTTCACACAGGGTGATTTTTGGGGTTGTCCTGTGAACGGCCAGGAGTTGAACTTTGATGATCTTTGTGGGTCCCTTTCAACTCAGATTATCTGATGATTTTACACCATATTCCAACAGATTCTTTTAAGATAAACGTTATTAGATACACAGAAATATTTTTGGAGATAATTAAAACCTGATTTACTTTTTGAAAAGTGATGTTCTACATACCACTTGCCTCACCTCCTTATACAGTAAGATCCGAAAGGAAGAAAACAAAAATGAATACCATGTACATAACAAATTTAACATATTTGCAGTTGGAACATGTTCCAAAATTTATTTTTAGTTCAACCTTCAAGGCATGAACATTCTTTTTCAAATGAAAATATATAATTTCTATGATCTGCTATTGAAAATAGTTTCATGAAAGAGTACTTGAAGAGAAAATCTGTGGAGGTTTCTAAAGCTTTTTTTGTGCTATTGTCAGACTCATTTTATTAAACAACAGCTGATTCAATTGCAGTTCAAAAAAAATGTAGAGATCTATTGTTTCACTTAATAGCCAACAGCATTTCATTCTAGTTCAGTACCTTGCAGAAACATGCAAACATGGCAGTGATGGACTGGCACACTGACAAAATAACTTTAGGACAAGGAAGTGCTACCATTTATACACTGCAAACCCTTTCCAAAATCATTCCTCCACCCTCCCACCCCGCCTCAATAATGGCAGTAGCTTCTTAAAATAACAGCCCATTTGAACACTCAGTCCTGTGAAAAGTGCAGCACATCTATCTGCTCCTGAAAGGGATCTCTTTGACAATCCTTTTTTCTTCGTTTTCTTCGTTTAAGTGGAATTTAAATGATCAAACTCCAAACTGGAAAGCCCTGTTTTGTTGTTTAAGGAAGCTGAACGAAAGGGAAAAAAAACCCAACAACACACCTATCTGGCAAAATAAGACTACAATGACAGAGTCAGATTTTCTGATAGGTTCTATTACAATTGTGCCTGGCAATAGTCTGTGCTGTGTAAGAGGGAGCAACAATGGGACTATGTCAACCTGTGCCAAAGGTGGATTTGCTCCATGGCCTTAAAACTGATTTATTGTTTATAGAAAAGACTGAGTCAGAGGCACGGGGGTGGTGTAGAAAGTCAAGCCTGTCTTAAAATCCCTCATTTCATTACTCTGACAATGTCTTTTTAATACTTCTCTTTAAGAGATACTGCTGAGGAGTTAAACCTCCTAATGAAAATTTAAAAATATTGCCTCTAAGAAATTTACTGGTACCTAGACTTCATTAATTTAAGTATCTCCATTCTACTGTAAGTAAAGATCCTAGAGGATAGGGGCAAAAGAGGATACAGGTGAAATTTAGATGGTAATGTCAAAAACTGAGCCAGAGCTCATTGTAGCAGGACTTGATGGGATGATACATACCGTACTCAAAAAGACAAATAGAGAAAATCTGGGGTTCTGGTATCTGTTCCTCTCAGCTCAAGCACTTTATAATAAGAAGCCATTTGAATTTAAACATGAAAAATTACCCTCTCCACCACGTGTTTCAAACAATGTCCTATATTACTATATCTCAAATAAAAGTCTGGGCAGTATTGAAAATTTTGTTTTTAGGTATGTTAACAAAAAGACTGAAAAAAAAGGATCTTTAAAAAAACATGTCCCACCTTAAGGGGACAGACAATGATGGAGCTAGCAAACCTGTACAGCAATGTGTAATTGTTTCTCCTTTTTACTTTCAAGTACATTCCAAAGTCTTTAATCACATTATGCACAGTTATATAATTGAATCCACCACGTTATTCTGGTTAGTTGGCTTCATCCTAATTATGTAAACAAATGCATCAATATATATCCACAGGGATCAATAGACCTCTCATCCAAAGAGCTCCCTTCCCACATCACACTGCTGAACACTTTCTGAAATGTAACCAGTGAAACTGTATGAACTTCACGAGGTTCAACCAGGCGAAGTGATTGTCCTGCACCTGAGTCAGGGTAAACCCAAACACAGGCCAGGGGATGAACAGACCAAGAGCAGCCCTGCCAAGAAGGACTTGGGGATGCTGGTGGGTGAGAGGCTGGACGTGACCTGGCCATATCACAGCCCAGAAACCAAATGTGTCCTGCTCTGTATCAAAAGAATTACGAGCCCAGCAGGTCAAGGGAGGTGATTCTGCCCCTCCACTCTGCCCTCATGACACCCCACCTGGAGCACTGCACCCAGTTCTGGGGTCCTCAACATACAAAGGACATGGACCTGTTGGAGCGAGTCCAAAAAGGGCCATGAAGATGACCAGAGGGCTGGAACACCTATCCTATGAAAAGGATGAGGGTGTTGGGATCGTTCAGCCTGGAGAAAAGAATCATAGAGCTAGACAGTGGTTTGGGTTGGAAAGAACCTTAAAGATCATCTTAGTTCCTACGCCCTGCCATGGACAGGGAAAATTCCACTAGACCAGGTTACTCAGCCCCATCCAACCTGGCTTGAACACTTCCAGGGATGAGGAGTCCACAACTTCTCTGGGCAACCTGTGCCAGTGCCTCATCACCCTCACAATAAGGAAGTTCTTCCTAATATCTAACCTAAATCTATCCCCCTTAAGCTTAAGGTCATTTCCCCTTGTCCTATCACAACAGGCCCTTGTGAAAAGTCCCTCTCCAGCTTTGTTCTGAGTTCCCTTTAGGAAGGTGCTTTAAGGTCTCTCAGCCTCTCCTTATAGGAGAGGTGCTCCAGTCCACTTAATGTTCTTCTCTGGACTCTTTCCAACAGGTCAGTATCTTTCCCATGCTGAGCACCACAGAGCTGGACACAGTGTTCCAGGTAGGGTCTCACAAGAGCAGAGCAGACAGGGAGAGTCACCTCCCTCTCCTTGCCACAATGCTTTGGATGGAGCCCAGGACATGGCTGGATTTCTGGACTGCAAGCACACATTGCTGGGTCACACTGAGCTTTTTGTCCACAAACATTCCCAGTCCTTCTTCACAAGTCTAGTCTCAATCCATTCTCTGTCCAGCCTGAATTTTAACTTGGTATTGCCTTGACCCATGTGAAGGACCTGGCATTTCACCCTGTTGAACTTCATAAGGTTTATACAGACCCACCTCTCAAGCCTGTTCAGCTCCCTCTGGATGGCATCCCTTTCCTCCAGTGTGCTGGCCACATTACACAACTTGGTGCCATCTGCAAACTTGCAGAGGATGCCCCTGATCTCGCTGTCCATGTCACCGACAAAGATGGCAAACAGTGCTGGCCCCAGTACTGACCCCTGAGCACACCATGTGTCACTGGTCTCCACTTGGGCTGCACTTCTTTCAGTGCAACCATCCAGCATGTTTCTTATCTGCCAGTGGTGCATCTGACAAAACCATGTCTCTCCAGGCTGGAGACAAGGATGTCGTACAGGACAGTGTCAAATGCTTTGCCCAAGTCCAGGCAGATTATGTCTGTTGCTCTTGCATCACTTCAGTAACCCTGTTGTCGAAGGCCAACAAATTTATCAGGCATTCTTTGCCTTCAGTGAAGCTGTGTTGACTTCACCAATCACCACCTTATTTGTCATGTGCAAGCCTCATGGGAGATCTTATAGCACCTCCCAGCACCTAAGAGGGAACCTACAAAAAAGCTGGAGAGGGACTTCTTACAGGGGCCTGTAAGGAATAGGACCAAGGGAATGGCTTCGAACTGAAAGTGGGTAGATATAGATGGGGTAGGAGGGAGAAATTCTCTGCTGAGAGGGTGATGAGGCACTGAAACAGGTTGCCCAGAGCGGTCCTGAAGTGTTCAAGGTAAGGCTGGACAGGGCTTTGAGTAACGTGGTCTCATTGAAGATGTTCCTGCTAGAAACTAGATGAACTTTTATGTCTCTTCCAGTTGACACCATCCTATGATTCTATGAAATCTGAACACAATTGCAGCCAGCTCTCCCAAAAAAACCCTCTCCAGACTGCAATTTCCCATCAGAAGAGTTTCTGATGTTACAGGTGATGTAGCTAACAAACAAGCATCGTGCTTCTGCAGGACACCAACAGACCTCAGTGCTGTGCAGAAGGCTCTGTGCTTCTAACCATGGTCTCTAAGACCAGACAAAACTGCACTGTTGGGCACCAGAAACACTGCAGGAAAGAAGCCCTGGCATCACTCTGCAAATGTAAGAGAAACAAATCTATTCAGAAATGATGACTTTACTTTTTTTGTACACACTCCACCACTTTGGAGGGGTCAAAACACAAACAAGACATAGCTCATCATTAATAAGCCATACTGGAGAACATTTCTGGGTCATCTTTGGTAGGTATGTCACTTCAGATCAGTGCCACTGTTGCTACACCTGTCAGTCTCTATCTTTCCAAACTGAGACGGAAATAACTTGAGCAGATCTATTAAATTTCCCAAAGCATTAGAAACACAATGAGAGTTGGCATGCTGTATTTCTGCACCATAACAATGCAATTTTTCTTTGTTCTCCCCCAAGATGTCAACACTACACAGAAATAATTTAAAAAGTAAATTGCTATTAAATGAACATCCATAACAAGCAGTAGCAGAGGTCTTTATAGCACTAACTCATATTTGTTTTAAGCAATTGAGTCCTTGCAACTGCGTTATTAGTAACAGCATCATTAATACAAGTATATGCTTACTGACTTCTTAGTAGTTGCAAATAAAGAGTGAAAAATGGGAATTTTGTAGTCTATCAGTGTAAAGCTGAAAATCATTGCACCAGATGGCTAGCTACAACAAGCCTATTTCTGAGAGTTGAGAGACATTGACGAATTCAGTCATGGGTGGCTCCCTAGAAAAAGTCATAGTATCTATCTAAACTACACACGAAACTTGCAAACTAGGTGTTCCACTGGATAGTGCATTAAGGAACACTGAGTGTTCTGAAGTAACATCGAGAGCAAAAACATGAAATGCTAAATATAGCTGTAATTCAAAAATTCAATGGCCAAAAGAAAAACATATGTATCTAACTTTTAAAACTTAAAAAACTATTTAAATATGGAGGAGACAGCCCACTTGACGCAAATGAGGACTTGGACTTCTGCAATAAAAAGTTGCAGGTCATTATGGAGTCAATCCATCATTCAGTTTCCTCAGATGTAGAGCAGAAACAGAGCAGATGTAGGAAATTGAAACAGACCAAGAAAGAAGCAGAATATGACTCAATAAAAGCAACACAGAGGTAATTCATTAGAACTTATTATTTGGTATAAACTGCCTTGTGCTCCTCTTCCCAAGACTGGAAACTGTTTTCCTTTGTCCACGTCTATCTGGAATTTTACGAAGGCTTTGGTTCTGTCATGGGATGCTTATTTTTCTTATTTATACATTTAATCGTCTTTCTATGCCATAAGGAAGAAGTTTAAGGATAGAATTCTCTCAGCTATAATTTTCTTAGTGGAATCTTTTATCTTCCACAATTCAGAATGTTCACAGGAGAACAAGATGATGATGAAAATGCTACATATGAAGTACATTGAGAGTACAAAAAGAATCTTGTTTACACAAAACTTTCATTACCACACTTCAATCAAAACAAGAACAGTTACAGGAATCATTAGCATCTCCAGGATTTTAAAACTCTGTCACCACAGCTTCAGTTCAAACTAACCCATTAAAATGAAAATTCATCTTAATTTCTGTCTCATTAAAATAATGTGTATGGAAAAAATAGCCTCAAATATGAATACTTTTTGGAGTGTGCAATCTGTAGTGTGTCATGGAATTCCAAAACACCCTAAAAGAGTCCCAATTTACCCAGTAGGTCATTAACCTTCAAGTTACCTCCATGGGTTTATGATTTTGAAATGGCATTTTAAATGTAGAATTACACATAAAGAAAGGAGGCTTCCAGAATGTGTTGTGCTTCAGAAGAAAAAGAAACCTTCACTTTCAGTATAGCACCTGGTTCTTAATTCATGCAGCTGGCACACATCTAGGGCTGGGTTTTTCCTCTCCCTTAAGCTTAAATCACAGGTTTAAGTCAGACTTACGCAGTTTTGCCCTCGCTATCTTGTTTGGTGGCACTGGCTCCCTTTTTACCCAGCAATGAAGCCACTTTCTCAGGATCACCATTCTCCACTGCCTGCAGCAGCCGATCATCGTTCTTATTCCACTCGTTGGTCTGGAGTGAAAGAAAAAGAAGGGAGAAATATTATCAGTACCAGCACTGTGTATAAGCTCTCCTGAATGATCTTGCACACAGTTATCACCACTGAAAGTTTAAACAAAAGCCCAACCCAAAGACATGGCACAAAGAAAGCGGCATAAAAGCAACCTGCAAATTTTGCAGCACAGGTTCCTGGGGACTGAATGGCTTAAACCAGGGCCTGAGCAATGACTGAAGGAGAACTGTACCTTCGAAACCACGTAGATGAGTAGTGCAGGGAAAAAAAAATAAAATCTGTATTTTCTTTTGTATTTTAAAAAGCTTTCCTGCATTTTTTTCTAGTCCTGGTTTCAATTTCAGGGCTGTGTTGGCCCCATCGGACCTTCATGACATGCATCATGTGGACAAGGAATGAGGTGCCTCATCTTATCCAGACCCCACCCTTTCCAGCCAAAACTTTCCATATTTAAGGCATTTCCCAGTGCACACTGTGTGGAGGGTAACAGGCTAAGAGACTGCCCTTTGCAGACTGTAACTAGCTTTACTGAGCTTTTATCCCCTACGGGTTTTTTTAAAACAAATGAACCACTCAGATAGATGGCACATCCTTAATGCTGCAGAAAGAAAAGACAAGTATCCTACTTTGAGATCTTTCCAAACTTAATCCTCTTAGTCTTTTTGATCCTTCTCAGCATCTGAACTGGGAATAGGACAGTGCTTCCTAACATTCAGAACCCCTAGGACATGGCCTATTTCCTCTACTAGACGTTCAAGTTGAATCTAGAAAGATCCTAAGAAAGCACAGGACAGTTAACGTCCTGTATTCCATCTGATCATAGCAAAACAAGCTCTGGAAAAGGAGTTGCAAGTTGCATTCGTGCCTTCCAGTCTGTAGACTAGAAGACAACAGCGTTCAGCCTTCAGGAAGAGCAATCTGGGGCAGTTAAAAGCTGTGTTTGGACCAGTGTTAGCACCCTGCTGTGCTCAGGAGAATTATCTTCAACAGACTATGGCTTTCTTTTTGACATCAGTCAGCTCATCTTCAGCGTGTTTATGAGCACTTGATTTCTACATAGCTTTTGGAACTACTAAATTTGTGAGTTACTAAATTCATAGCAATACACACCTTGAGAAATGCTCAATAAAAAGCCAAAACAAAATAGAACAAAACAAAAAATAAAAACAACAACACCACCACCACCACAACACATTGTCCTTATGCTCTACAGACTTTTTAGGTTCCAGCTACATAAAAATCTTGATGTTTCTCAGTCTGGGCCTGGGAGGAAAAGTGTATGATGTGCACACTGATATGAACCAACTCCACAGGCTGTGCATACCCTGAAAAACCAGAGCGGGGGAAAGAGTTCCAGGTAACAATTTATTTCAAAAATAAGTTAAAAATGCCAAACAAACAACATTAGGGAGAGTGCAGACTGATGAGGAGAGCAGACAGGAGTTGAAAGAACACCACCTGGAACCAAGAGCATGAATGGCAGCTACGACAAAGGAAGCGGCACACAGAGCAATTGCAGTCTGTTATGGCAGTCTTGTGACTGGTGGGTAAATGCACCTCAAGTAGGTTATACTCTCTATTCTTATAGCACTGCAATAAACTCCTGTAGACTGCACAGTACTAATTGCATCAGGAAAAAAAAATTGTTTCCCTGAGCAACATTTACATTCCGTGACAGTGAATGGCCAGCCTAGCAGCAGGCTCCACCTAAAATGAAAGTCATGGCCTATTCTGCAACTGGGGAATTTCATGCTTTAAAGGGAGCCTATTATTAAAAGCAGATGTTTTAAAAAATGTAGCTTACTTGTAAATAAAATCCTTTAAAGTTAACACTGTTTATTTGACAGTATATTATGCCTTTTGCTTTGGAGTTTGTCCTGTTTCTGGCCTTTATTATTCTGTCATATAAGACATTTAAATATAGGCTATTTGATGAATCATGCATGCCCACAAATCATCAAGATGACTGCAAAGCACTGGTAGCACCTAACTTCTACTTTTTTTTTCTTTTTACTTTTTGTGTGTGTGTGTGTGTGTGTGTGTGTGTGTGTGTGTGTGTGTGTGTGTGTGCTTTATATCTTGGAGAAGACAGAGATGGCAGGTAGCATGATAATCTACACACACACCATGCACACGTAACCCAGTACTAACCCATATTTTGAAGAAGAAACACAACACCTAATTGAAGGGGTTTTTTCCTTATTTGAAATAACCATTTTACTTCTGAAACATGAATCCGAATAAACTACAGGAAAAATGTTACAATTAAGGTCTGCTGAAAAGCTTTGGCAGAACAGCTTTCAGAAGAGCATCCAGCTTTTTAGTAAAAGAATGTCCATGTCTTCAGGAATCAGTTTCAAGAATATTCCTCCAATACTCAGGTACTAAATTGAAACACTACTGACATATAATCCAATATCCAGTATTCTGATAAAAGTAAGTAAGCACACTAATACTGACCCCCAAATTTGAGAAATACCTGACAAAGTGTCGACTTCCCCCTTTGAGGAGCTGCTGTGGTAACTATATCCATCTATAATTACATAATCATTAACATCCCAGACCCAAAAGAAACTAACATAGCTGGGTCCCAAACTACCCCTCAGTAGTATGGAAGCCGCACCTAGGAGATACACAGACATGGAATGGAGAAGCCTGGAGTATTCTGAAAGTGATTTTGATGTTGCAGAATGATGCCATGCTCATGCTAACACTGAAACATCTTATGACACATGGAACCACTCTCTTACAAGTACGTAGGCTTTAATTAATCTTTACTGTAGTTTTCAACCATATCCTTTTTGGTAACCAAAAATAACAACTCACACACACACACAAACACAATTAAACAGAGACTTAATGATACCTTGTTTAAAAAACTGCTGTGTACTTATCTGGACAACTAAAAAAATTCCTTCATACTTCAGAATAAAAACAGAACTGAACTCGGACAAGCCACCAAGTAATACAGTTTCTCCCAGGGACCCTGAAAACACTCAGTACTAGCAGAGTCACCTCAGTGTCAAGGAAAGGCTATCAGTGTACATTTCTTTATTTTTCACACAAAACTCAAAAATTAATTCTTTTTTGTGTTTAGAGGAAAGTGATAGACACTCGTGGCTAGGCTAAAAGATCTGTATTTGGTAGTCATTTTAGATTCCTGTTTTCAGTTCTACATCTAATTAATGTCTCTTCTAAGCACTGTGACTCAGAGTTGTTAAAGGAATGAATAATTTTAGAAACTGTCACATACCTAAATCTGCTTACATTAGTTCTTGCAATTGCATGTTTAACATCTTTAACACTACCGTACCTGCAATTCTGTCTTGCTCCTGGGAAACAAAAAGATACATGCAGTTTCTCTTCATCATTGCATGGCACACTTATATGCTTATTTATAAATTAAAATAGCTGTGTTCCGCGTAAGATGCTTAAAAGCCATCATACTCTATTACTCACATAAAGTTATGCATCTTCTCATTAAAGCAATAAAGATTCCATTCTAGTTGTTATTATTATAGATAAAATGTCAATTTTATACAAGTTACATAAATCAATTTGCAGACCACATTTTATGTTCAAAGAGGAATTAGGGATAAATCTGTCCGCCCAGAAGAAACAAGTATGCAGGCATCAACTGTTGTTCAAGTATTCCTCTGATAGGATCAAACCGTTTTTTAATTCCCCACTGTGCTCAAAAGACCAGCATTGTACAATGCATTCCAAAAGTTAAAGGTACAGCTAATAAAATAAATGGCATGTAACAGACACTCAAAAAAACCCCATTTCAAAAGGGAATTTTAGCCCTATTGTTCATGTCCTTCAGGAGAAGAAAAATCTAGAAGGAAAGATAATATATACAACACCAGGAAAGACAGTGTGCCCAGGATTTGGCAAGAAAATAAGAGGCATTTAAGGCAGTAGGGTATGGAAGAATACCTGGGACACAGACATCTTCAGCCTTGAGAGGATGCGACTGTAGGCCTGGGAAAGCAGCAGAAAACACCACCAGTGCCCTTGGGCCAGGCCTGGGAAAGTAGAAGGAAGTGAAGAAAACAACCAAGAATAGCAAGAGTGTGTTTTGAGATTTGCCAGCATGAGGAGAAGTGATGTCCACCTATTAGAAGATGGACTAAGACTGATGGACAAGAACACCTAGCCAATGATGTGTAGCAGAGACACATATGGACAGTAGTAAAATAGTATAAAAGATAACCTGTGCGTGAATAAAGGGTTCTGTTTTGCTTTAGCCTTTTGCTTTTACTTTTCCTGACAAAGTCGTGAGCCTGTGTTTTTTGTCTGTCACTACAGTAGTGTTCTTACAGACCCTTGTGTAATCAAAACTGGCACAGGCACTGCTGCCCAGAGCAGATCAGAAAACACGGATTTCTGAACTGAGGCAGTGGCTGTTGCGTTATATTAATTTTGTGAATCCCTTGTATTATTAGCCTGGTCTTGACTCCACAAGCCACACATCATCAAATCTACACCAAAGACTTGGGCGGTAAGTTCTGCTGGGATGAGGCAAAACATGAGCACTCCCAGTTTATTGTTCAGTGTAAAAGCCACCTTGAACAGACATCTATCATGCAAGCACCAGCATTTGTTTCTCCTGGAAGGCAAGCACACAGGAGATGCTCTCTTCTGCCAAGAGCACGGAGTGGCCAGTGAAGGTGGAGACCTTAACTTCATAAACCTACTGCATCAAGTTTCCTCCACTGCAGCCCCACAAACCATCACACTCCAATTTTCCAAGACGATCAAGTATTTCTGTAAGGCCCCTCTGTCAGCTGTGTGCCACATGCTGCCTCCTGGCTCCCCTTGCCTTCAGATCTCACCCAAGCAGCAAGGCACCAGCCACCAGACAGCCCTCGGCAACTTTCCTGTTACTACCACTCTTTCAGGTAATAAAAGAGTGTTTTCTTTTATGTCAGAGATGCCTCCACATGTAACCTTTGGGGCAAAACCTCACAGAGCACTTCAAAATGAAGACTAACGCAGAGTAGCAGTATGGTCTTCAGGGAAATGTTTATTGCAGCGCAAGAGCAACAAAGCCATCAGGCTTGAGCAGCTAAGCAGGTACTTTTCATCACCAATGAAGCTGGAGGTTCTTGGATTTTGGTTTGTTTTCTGTTTGGTTTTTCTTGTTTTGTTTAGAAATGCTGAAAATATCCAAGTTAGTCAACTGAGTATTCAGTATGACACATGATGTTATACATATGGCATGCAAGTAAAAAAAAACCTGAGCACCTCAGTGTAAAGATAAACACACACGTGTAATAAATTTGGAAGAATCTGATCCTAGAAAAGACTGCGCATGTGAGTTTTCTTTGCCTCCACCCACACACACACCCCTGCTTCTGTCGGCCACATGCCAAACAGTTATCAACAGCCTTCCTTCAAACAATTAACATTTTTCAGTAACAATAGCTTGTGAACACATGCAGAACTCAACTGATGAAACGCATATTTCAGCTTCACAGACCAGAACCAGTGCTCCATTCAGTACTACTTTACCTCTGGGGGAGGCAGAAGGGTCAGTTTGTTGTTTGGTTGGTTTTTTTTAAACATGTATACCATTCACTGCAGGTAGCAATAATGTGCATTACATACACAGACAAAAAGTAAAACTGAACAAAGATCAAGAGTGCAAGTTCCTGAATACAACAGGCATTTTTTAGTTATGCCTAAAAATAGTTAATATGGTCCTGTTAATGTGCAGGGGAGGAGATAATCCAACACCCCTAATAAATCCTAACACCCAATACAGTGACAGCTGAAAGGTTGGTATGCTAAAATCCAAACATCAGGGGACATTTAACGTGCTTCTCAAGCATGTTTTTTATTCTTGATTTTCATTTTTCAGATAGAAAACGGTGCTGTATGGCCTTGCTCAGAAGCCTCTTTCTTTTAACAGCACAGTAGTTTTCAATATTGAAACATTTAGAAACTCAAGAAAGAAATTGGCAGGGAAGAGCTGGCCATGCTAATGATGGAACCCGCTGCTGCACGGGGCATTGTGTGGTCAGTTAGTGAAGTGAGGCTGAGAATTGATGGCCTTCATCTACACCATCAGTTTGTAATTAGTGACAAAATAGGGCCCAACACTCAGGGCAATGCAGAGTGCTCACACCACCTTCAGTGGTCACTGCCAGGACAGACTGACCCCTCAAACCCTCAGCTCCATCACATACACACTTCAGCAGCAGCACTGACAATTGCTGGCCACGCGTCTCCTCGAAGTTTCCTCTATGCACAATTTATTTCCTCTGCAAACCTAGAGATAATTCTATGATTGCAAGATGCTAATAGTTATCTTGGGACTGAAACCGTCCTGTAAAAATCCATCATCTGGATCACACACAGCGCATTGACAGATTTTTTTTTGAGTCCCAAGAGAAACCCTCATATTTTCTTACACAAACAAAGCTTGCACTACCTATTTTACACATCATGAAGTGAACATTCTTCTTTCCACAAGAGAAGCTCAGGAATTAAAACATACCTTTAAAAAAAGGTACCCATTCCTTTTTCATCACCACCACATCAGGATATTAAGCCTCAGTTGCCTGAGATTATCAGCACGTCTTGCAAAAAATAACATATCACAAGAGGTGGTAGCTCTACTTAGTACTTGTACAGTGTTCTCCATGAGCAAATACCTGAGCAAACATTAACAACTGGCAACAACTTTGTTTCTTTATCTTTGGCATGCAGCCTACAGGAGATGATTTAAGTGACCTTGTATTGTTGCAAACCTACTGGAGACAGAGTTATGTTATCTCCACTGAAATCAGAACTGCAGGGAAGCTGAGAAGCAAATTGAAATTCCTGATAATTTCAAACTCAGCAACTCGCTGTCTGAAAAGGAAAGGAATACTTAAAGACTGGCGTCACAAACAATTACATGGCAAAGATACTGAACACCACTGCATCACAAGGTCATCCACAGAAGTCCACATGTGCTGGACTTCCCAAGAGAATCTTAAAAACAAGAACAATCCTATTACACTGAATGCATTCAAAAAAGGCATCAAAACAAAACAACCCTCGAAGTTAAAACAACAGATGATGGTTTTTCTCAAAAGAATGGCTTATCTGAAAACAGTATAATCTAGGAGTCAGTGGTATGCAGGTAAATAGCCTACACCTTTCCTTGCCCTCTCATCTGCAATTTGTAGATTGTACTTGCCAGTAGCAAACTTCTGCGGTGGGAGTGGAAACCTCCTTTGCAGAGGGGCAGGATGTTGTTGACCTTATCAGCAACAGCTTATTCCAGCCTGTAGCAGCATCTCCAAGGACATTCACAACTTAGCAGATGCCAAAAGCTGCTGCCTGCCAGGCTGCTTTCAGTGGCTGCGGCTCCAGCTCTTTGCTGTAACTTTCAAAGTCTGCCCACGGTTCATGCACAGCACAATGGCATTGCCACCTGACCTCTGCTGCGCCACACTCCACTGAGGCAGCACCCTGAAGGCCATGCCAAAAGATGCATGTTCATTAACTTCACCACAAGTAGGGTCTTGACCTCCAATTAAGTTGTCAAAAAACCAAAGCGTGACAATAGCTTTGAAAGTAATGCACAGTGATATTATCTAAATGTCACTAATTGCTACAACAGAAACAGTCTTTTCCAGCTTCACTTGGCCATCCACGTTCCCCATCTTAGGTGACGGACAGCTAATAATATTAATTACATTTATGCAAGAGGATGAAACATTCGTGGCTCACCAGATTACACATGCAATTCTTTAAAGGTGGAAACAGCAGCAGCAATGCAAGGAACCCATGCATGTTTTACAAACTGAAGTGTTAATCCACTGCCCTCCTTTTGCTCCTTGAGCTATGGTCTAGTTGGGGTAACTGGCCGTGCAAAGTGCATGAGGTCTGTTTGACACTGGAGACTGTATTTGTGTTAGACCATAAATTCCATTTGAATCGCAGATAAAAAGCACCACGGGGAAGGCAGGAAGCAGTCGGAGCGAGTGAACAAGGAACGGTAACAAAAGACTAACGGCAGATCGTCAGTAAACCTTGATAATTACCCATTCACTGGGTAGCTTCTGTAGATAAAGAAGTTATTATTATGCGAGCAAACCATTTTTACATGCTGAACCCCAGAATAATGCAACTGAACAGCAAGCCACTCAGCAGGGCACTTCTATCAGCCAGTGAGGCTGCCCAGAAACTTTCCTGGCAGAAGGAGACCACAAGCTGCAAAATGAAAGGGTCTTTCACCAAGAGAGAAGGGGAAAGATGACCTGACTAAAATGGTCATCTGAGACTGCAATCTGGAGAATGGGGGGCATGGGGGGAGGGCAGCTGTAGGAAAAAATTAGTTTTTGCGTCAGTGATGACTGGAATTTGCAGCAGTTTGTGAGCTGTGCTCCAAGAACACTCAAGATGGAAATGAAAATGGAAAGCAATGCATTTTAAGAGTTTGCTGTTTTGCTGAGATATTTGTGTTTCTTGTAAGTTTCTTGGGGGTTTTGTCTGTTTTGGTTGGGTTTTGTGAGTGGGTTTGTTTGCTTTTTGTTTGTTTTGTTGGGGATTTAAAAAAAACCAAAAACCAAAAACCCTGTGTTTGGTTTCACAGTTTCAGTTAGGAAGAGAAGCCATAAGGTCAGCACAGGGTATATGCACAGTTAAAGCAAAGGTAAGCAGACTCTTTGTAACTCAATTGTAAGGCTTAATTTCTGTAAGAGTAGGAAAGCTAAGAGACCGAAACAAACAGCAAGGGAGGCCCAGAGAGTGTGGCAGGGTGTATCCAGACCAAGGAATACAGTTGGCCCACACTGAGTGTGTTTAGAGGCATATGATGAGGCTTCGTGTGGGTTGGGAGGCNTTTACTACTTTTAAGTAGTAAAATATTACTTTTAAGACTTTTAACAAGATAAATTAATCTTTGTATTTGAGGAACAGTGCTAACATTACATCTAGGCACATAAGTAATTAAATTACAAAGTAATTTATTCTATGCCATTACTGATGTTTCCACATAACCGATCTCAGTCCAGTGGGTATAAAGGAAAAGTGATAAGCAAAAAAGCTCCCAATATGTATGGCATTAGAACAAAACACAAAAACTGAAATCTAAGTCATTAGTAAGATACAGCCAGAGCCTTGGCAATACGTCTAGCTACTGTCCACTGTTTATAATCTCACACATCAGCAATACAGCAACTGGAGATTTATCTTTATTTTCAGATAGCAAAGGATGTAGAGTCACCACACCACATGCAACCAATCACTTTCAGTAAGACAGAACAGAGTAAAGCCAAGAATTGTGTATATTTGTATAAATGAAACAGTGTTTATCTTAACACAGGAAAAAACACAAGGGACTTTTTAAAAATAAAAAAGTTATATCAATCCCGTTTGAAGCGGCCACCTCCCATTGTTCTGCCTTGTCTCTAAGTTCGAAACATTTGAGCTACAGTGAACTCAGATGACTGTTCTCATCTTGAAGTTAATTGTTAGTAAAACTAAAATGCATCTTATAAACTACTGTTTACTGCTGGACACTCTTCCCTTCAAAAAAATCGGTGGGGTGTCACAACACAGATTTAATGCCCCTCACACTTCTCAAATTGTTATTGAAGTACCACCAAGGCTCCTTAGGTTTTGTTCACTTAAAAGTACGTATAAAAAAAGAAACTGATCATCAGCATGAGACATGTGGAAAAGACTGCTTCTAACAAAGTTTTAAGACTGAAGAACTACTTAATCAACATATTTTAGTTACTTACCAAAGTCAAACAGCAACTCATATAAAGCCTTTCAAGATTTTGGTGTCTCTGCTGCACAACTGCCTCAGGGTCAGTTGGGAAAAAGAGAAATCATGATCTTTAAAATGAAATTGGCTGGATCATCTAACATGACCTTTTATCTGGTAAGTACATGAGTGGTAAGCAGGTTGTAAGATACAGAGACAATACCAACTAGGCAAGGAAAGTTTGTTTATTGAGCTATATTGTTGACTATCTTGTATTCCTCAATACTGTGTTAGACACAACTGATCTAACTACTAAAGTATACATCTGAACTCCCTGGCTCCAGACAGCGACAAGAACAGCCTTTTAGCTTTCAACATCCAATGGCACAGACATACCACCTCCTCAGTGGATCTGTAAATTCAGCACCACAGTAAGCTACTGAAGAGCCTCCAAAGGAAGGCCACCAGGATGGTGAAGGATCTGAAGGAGGAGCCGTGTGAGGAGCAGCTGGTCCGTCCAGCCTGGAGAAGAGGAGACTGAGGGGACACCTCTCTGCGGTCTCCAACAGCCTCATGAGGGGATGCAGAGGGGCAGGTACAGATCTCTTCACTCATGACCAGTGACAGGACTCAAGGAAAAAGCCTGAAGTTGAGTCAAGAGAGGTTTAGGCTAGGTATCAGGAAAAGGTCTTTCACCCAAAGGGTGGTTGAGCACTGGAACAGGCTCCCCAGGGGAGTGGTCACAGGAAAAAACCTGTCTGAGTTCAAGAAGCATGTGGACCACGGTTTCAGGCATATGGTGGGATTGTTGGTGTGTCCTGCGCAGGGCCAGGAGTTGGACTTGATGATCCTGACAGGTCTCTTCCAACTCAGCATATTCTATGGTTCTATGACTTGGTATGAGTTTCTGAGCTGACCACATCTATCTGGATTTTTAGTAGCACCCTCCAGGGTTTTTTCCAGTAAATTTAGTGAGGGAATACAGGTACTCAAAGCTGCACTCCAGATGGCCGGGTGGAGATCCATCGTTCTGGAACCCGCCCACTGCAACATCACCTCCTTACTAGTACTGGTAGGTTAGACCCATAGCTGCATCCTTCCTCCTGTCTACGGCTAATCCTGTCAAACCATGGCTTATCTTGTTGCTTCTGCAGAGTAAGCTGGTTTTCGTCAAGTTTAGAGTTGCTGTCCATTTTTTCTCCCCATTATTCTTCAAAGGGGAATACAGATACAAAGGCTGCACACAAGAAAAAGAATAATTCAACACCAAGCAGAATTGCACACAGTCCAGAATTACACCAATTGATCAGTATTACTAGTGCTGTAAGTTGTATTCATAAGGTAGAAACCACCATGGCACCTTATTTTTATATTATAAATGCCTACATGGTATTTCAGCTCACAATGAAAGCTGATTCCTTTTTTTTTTTCTCTACAAGCAAGACTAAGCAGAGTCCTTGAGTGAAGTCCACCATCTTAATATATTCTACAAGTGCCAGAAAAGATCTGGGTTGTTCTTAAAAACAGTTCACAATATTTTTATACCTATTAAAATGCCATTGTAGGAAGCAATACAATCACCAAATTCATAACAAAATATGTATTAACATCTCAAAACTATTCAGAGTAGAAAAACAGTCTATTTATAGTAGAATTTGTCATTCTTATAAAGGACATAACCACTGTTACAGGATTATAGCCTTCTATTCTGAAACCCAAGACAAAGCCAAACAAAACAGTGCACACATAGAGACAAATCCCTATTCCAAGAAATTATTTTCTTTGGAGTCTTCAAGGACTCAACTCAATCTCCAAAAGTACTTCATGACTACAAAAGAAGGCAAAAAAGTTTCACTATCTGTCTGATCTTCACAAGGCCACTGACAGAAGTTTGTGCTGTGGATTGACCTCTAGATCTAATATTTGTCTGTCCCCAAAATCAAATATTAAAGCAGCAAGTTAAGCTTAGCTACTCTTACTTCCATGACTGCAACAAAGGATAAATTCAGGAGTCATAGGGACAATCAAGCAATTGTTTTGCATGAAAATAAAATTCACTTCAGCTGCCAGGGAAGAGCATGTGAGATTTCACACTACCACATCTTCCCACGTTGTTTATCCTCCACATCACATGCACCAAGAATCAGACAAGTTCTTTTATGCGTCAGACTCTCTGTATGCAGAACATCAGCTGCCCACACATGGCAGGCTGTAAGCAGAAGGAGAGAAAGAGCAAGCAGGCACTCATCCTGGTTCCTTCCCTTAGGCCTCATCTGAAGGAGGAGTCCCACTTCTCTAAGGGGTAAATAATGACATGCACAGATTTTCTGCTCAGCAGGCATGGATGGCCTTGCCTTTCATCTGACAGAGCCACAACTTGCACACCTTCCTCCAGGCAGCTCATGGAAGCTCAGTTTGGGCTGCCCCAAGCCAGTGCTGGGGGTTTATCTCTTGTCTTGATGATCAGTGACTGAGCTATCAGCTGCCGGGCACCACCACCCAGCTCAGTACTAATGGACCCTAACCCTGACCTGCACACCAATAACCCTCCCTGCCTCATCTGAGCATTCTCATCTATTAAAGTGTGATTTACTAGAGCCCTCAGTCTTCTCACTACAGTGCTTCTGCTAATTTGGATACCCTGCACCTCACCAGATGTGCTAGGATAATTCACAGGAGGGGAAAAGAGGCACAAAACAGGCATCTGCTCTTTTGCTTCATTTAAAGATTTACTTGGATCCTATTAACTAGTTCTAGGTTGGGCTATATTTGCATGTCACAATCACCAAGTTAGACTTCTATTATCAAGACAAGAGCTGCCAGGGGTTTGGATCCCCTCTGTAAGAAATGCTGAACTGCTCTACATCAGGAATCCCTCCTTCAGGTTGCCCAGCTTGTATTTTTGACTTCTTCACAAGATCCACACCCGTTGCCTATAACAGTAGAGCTCAGCAGCTCAACAACTAGAGATTTTCACCTTCCCAGTACAAAGCCACTGCAAATTAAAAATTGATAATGAAAATATGCACAAAGCACAAAATCCTGAAGGGCAGTATAGTGCCCAGAGTCTTTCTGGAGACAGAGGACACAACCCCAGGAAACGTAAGTGGGCTGTCTGTGCTATCAGCCCCTTTCCCACCATCAAAAACATCCCTGTTACAGCCATAGCCTCTTTGTCACAGGTCGTGGAGGGGCTGACATGAGAGGGAAATGCCCAGTAGTAATATAAATCTTAGAAAAAGTTTCCCCCCTTGATGCTTACAAGGAAGAGTGACCTGACCAGTATGCCTAGTCATGCTGCCCCATCACAACCAGTTTACTCTAAATATATTTCAAAGATTGAGACTCCACACCAAGGCGGTGTTGGATTCTCTGGAGTGCATTTAATGCAACAGCTATGAATGAGTAACTGCTGAACTCAGACTTGTTCCCAGAAGCAAATGGCCAGTCAGTGGAGAGGTAATTCTCTTCTTCTTCAAAATATGCTTTTCAGTAATTCATGTGAAAGGGTGGAGTAGCAGAGGGAAAGCAAGGACTTGTAACAGATTTTAAGTCTTCAAGGGAGAAGAGATAACGCCTAAGAGCTTCATGAATCATGACAAGAATGCAAAGCGCATATATTTGTTGGGTTTTTTGTTTCTTTTAGGAATCCATGTCACAGATCTTAGGGGTTCCCTTCCACCTCATGAGATAAGAAACCCAGAATAACACACAAGCATCTTTTGCTTTGCATTCTGTAACAGCATCTTTAACAGATTCAGTTAATAACTGCAAAGGATTACATAAATAATAAGATGAAAATGGGATAGTTTTCACTGCCAGAGAGAGCAGAAGGTTTCCAAATTTTATGGGTTAAAAAAGCCAATAAATTTAATAGTCTTTTGAAGACGCTAGTATAATCCTTCCAAAACTGAAGAGAACATATGACTCAACCATATGGCCAAGTTCCACCAAAATTCTGTCCTGTAATCATAAAATATGATGTAATTTAGTTTGGTCCCAGGAGAAGGAAAGGCGTTAGACGTATGTGACATGCACAAGCATTCCCTGGATCCATCTGGCTAGCTATTTTAAAAAGGTATTACACAAATAAGCTGGGTTTTCTAGAAGACTCCAAGATAAATATTCTTAAGCCTTCTCTTGGAAAAGAAATTGGTATTGCTCTCAAAATCTGCATTAATGCATCAACTGTTATTATTACAAACACTACTCAGTTAAACAGTATAATGAACAAGTTGTTACACCTTTCTGCACCAAGAAGTTTGCCTTTATAAACTTTGAAAGCAGCCTGTGGTTTATTATGACTCCACACTTATTAACAAGAAAATTCTCCAAAAAAGTGGCAAAGAATGTAATTTTCTGCATTACATAAAGGTTGAATGAAAAAACTTCTGAGAAGGAAATTGGAGTCACCAACTGTAACAGGTACTCTTCAATTCATTAAATACCCAAATACGTGCAACAGAAGCCATCAATACTTCAGCTATTCAAGCATTTCACATAATCTCTTGGGATTAACAGCAACCATTCCACATATTGTTATCACTCTGGTCCTCATTATATTCAGGGCACCATTCAAGAAGGCATGCACAGATGCCTTAATTAAGCACGTAATGTCTAACAGTTCTATAAAAAACCTCCACTTTTTATTGTAGGTGGTTTAAAAAACCCAAATTCTTACCACTCATCTCTGCTTCACCTCACCAAGAAGCACAGTCCTAAGAAAGGATGCTCTGTGCTCACGCAACCCGTACACTACAGGTCCAAACTGACCTTTCCACTGTTCCTCCAGTATCCAAAGGCAAAGAAGAAAAGCAAGGCAGTAACCTTAATTCAACAGGTCAGCTCTGTATCACCAGCCCAACAGTTTCCAGATGATGGCAGAACAAAGATGGTGTAAAGCCACAAAGATTTGGCTACGCTGCCTTAACCGCTCAGGCAGAAACCTGGAATACTTTCAACTGTATGGTCTCCTCACAACCCAACCACCAATTTCTGTAATCTTCTGGCAAGGGCTTTTAATGGTAACTTGAGTCAAGGGATCAAGTCTAAACTGAGGACAAGCTACAGCCACACTTTAATTTAGGGTTGGAATAAAAACCTAAGAATGGATATAACAGTCATTCTGACAGCAGCTGAGGACACATCTTTACTATAAAAGGATGCAACTTCAGTGGACTATCATCTCTTACATTAAGTATATTTTATGCCATGCACATCCCACTATAGAAATATTGAACTGCTTGTTGAACCAGCCATTTGGAAAGCTGAATATCTTATTTATGTACTTAAATATGGATTTGAAAAGGAAGCTTTCAAGAACTTGGCCCTCATGCCAGTAAAAGTGTATTTTTTAAAACTGTTGAATTATAAATTATCACATTTAAGTTTTGGTTTTGGTTCTAAAAATCTTCACTGCATCAAGGGAAAAAAAGAAAATCAAGGACTTCTGTTTGGAGAGCTCTACACAGTATTTCACAACAGCCCTGCAATTACTTCTGAGAAACCAAATTTTAAAGATTTTGGCCTGGTATATTGTTTGAATGGGAAGAGACTGACTAAGACAGTAAAATCAACCTCATGTTATTTTTCCAGAAAAGGTTATAGTGAAGATACTGCTACTAGCAAAATCTGGGAGTAATATTACTGTAGCAACTACGGAAATTACAGAGAAGCGTGAACAGGCAATTCCTCCATAATCCTACCACAGAACACTGCTATCTGCCTGAGAAAAAAAAGCTCAAAATGCTCTTCAGCATCTCTAAAGAACTCTACAAGGCTGAACGATTATGCACTGGAAAGTGTTTCCTTAGGAATGAGGGAAGTTCTGGCACGCAGTCTGCAACGTCACTATAAATTAACCCTCTGTGCTGCAGCTGTCCAAGGCTTTGTACTCAGTCCCTGACACAACACGTTGCCTCGGGCTGCTTGCTGAATGCCTGCCCAGCCACTGAACTGGTTTTATTATGCTCTCCCTTGTAAAACCGGGCTGTTATGCTCACTACAGGCTGGCCATCTCCAATGCCACTTTCTTTTAGGCAAATGCTCTTGATTGCACAAGACATCAAACCCTGGGCCAAAGCTTCACGGTTGCGGGGTGGTTACCTGAAGTCTCCATGGCATGTTACAAGGAGCCTTTAGACACTACCTTTTCACNACACTACCTTTTCACACTGGAAATTAAAAGAAATAATCAACATGAGGTATAAATGAGAGAAAGGAGAATTCCACCATTTCAATTCAGTTTTGTTTTGGGATCTTGTTTTATTTTGGTGGGGTGTTTTTGGGTTATTCTGGGTGTGTGTTTTGTTTTATTTTGCTTTTTTTTTTTTTAATCGAGGTGGTGACCAAACACTTTGGCAAGTGAGAAACATTTTGAGAATATTACACTATTTGGAAATAAATTAGAAGTTTTAGATTAATATTGAGCCTCATGGGTAGCTAGCCACTTCCTTTGCTTTGTTTTATTTTGGCATGCGTCATTCTTTTATTTCTATGCCTATGCAAAAAGTTTTCCAAACATTTAATGTCAAACAGGAAAACTGAAGTGGAAAGTGGATGACAGCCAGTCTAACTGAGCTTTATCAACACACTCCATACATCCTGACACACTATACATGCTCTGAGTTACCACAAGCACTATAGCCACTCATGCCACTGCTATTTTAAGAGACATCACTTTTTGCAAACAGAAACGATAGAGTTTCAATGTAAGGTCCAGAATAACATACCAGGTTGTTTATGATCCGTAAGATGTTTGCATGAGACTGGAACACACAATAAAAAGGCAATAAAAGTAATCCTTGCAATGTCAGTAGAAGCAGAATAATTAGGTGCTGTAGTGCAACAATTTTATTACTTTTAAACCATCAAAAATGATTATACTTAAGAAGTATATATTTAGCCTGTAAAACTCCAGGCTTCATTACATATTCCACTGTCTGCATATGCACCTCATACCAAAACAAGTCAATATTGTTTTTCAGTTGTCTGAAAGAGCCAACTGGCTGGGGAGACAAGAACAGAAAAGATTTATTCTCAACCCAAGAAGTTAGCTATGTTTCAACACATGGTCCCTTCTGACCCTGGCAATTTGGGACTGAACTCTGGACCCTTTCAGAGAGGTGGCAGAACCCATCTCACATGGATGATCTCTACAGAAAACACTAGAACATAAACAGAGAGCATTATTTGTGCCCAATAAAACCTGATGTTTCTTGCTACTGCACCAAAGCAGCCACAACCAGCACTTATTTTAGACAGAGCTCTTGAGTTATGTCAGGAAAAGCCTGGTTACCTTGGAGACCACTCCTAGACAGCTCTGGCAGAACTGACAAGCTGTATTTTACCAAAGTTTTTCTCTCTTGCATACAGCCAATTTCTGTGGGCTTGAGCAGAACACAAGGGCACAAAAGAGCCACCAACTTACATAATACTTAAACTACTCTCCCAGCACAGCTAGAATTTCAAAATAAAGGAGAAGATAACTGTGTCCAGATGCTACTGTATATGCGGGTGTTACAACACAGTCTAATAGAAGGCTTCTGTACACATATAGAGGTTTTTTTAATTTGCTTTTGTTACAAATTGTACCAATAACAAGCCACACCAAAACATGTGACATAACATATCATACCAAAATCGTTCAGCTAAGTAGGCTTTCTTCCCACCAGATGTAGAAAATACACCAATTATTTAATTGGTTTAATACAACCTGTAAGACAGAGACCTGGTACTCAGGGACACATACTGGAACAAATACTCATGTTTACTTTTAAAATAACAGAACAGCAGATTGATCTTGAAATTGCCCCTTCTAAACTGAGCCTAAAATAATTTGTGTTTGGGAAATAAATTGTGGAGCCCTGCAATAAACAGTCACATGAAAACTGGAAAGAGCTATGAAAACTGCCTTCAACACATCTATGATGCTACACAGTATTCAAGAATACTTTTGTTCTGTTTCAGAAGACAGCACAAAAGGGCATTTCTTGCATCAACAGCTGAAAAAAAAAAAAAAAAGAGGGCAAAGAATCCATTCAAACAGTACAATTGTATCTGATTTGCATGGTTTGGCATTCCAGTTTCCTTAACTGTTTAGGTGGGAAGATGGAGCATGTTATCACGGTGACCTTCTCCACAGTCAGCCAGACCTAGTTGTATTTTCTGTATTCACCTGTTTTCCACACAGCTGGGTCAGCTACAGGCAGTCTTCAAAAGGCAAAAAGATTAACTCTTTGCAAAGCATTCACTTCACAGTCACTCTATGAACACAGCTAGGAGAAAGGGAAAATTTATAACCTCTCAATTAAAGAGAAAAAAGCACACACTTCCACATATGTATTTTGAAATTGCCACAGGAAGACTTAACACAAATGTCACCCATTACTAAGGCACATGGATCTGTGTACATCTCAGGGATAATCAATAAACCAGAGTAACATGGGCAATAAAAGCTACAGGCTGGCCAGGACAAGGAAAACATTATTTGTTTAGAATTCATTGCATTGATTTTACAATTTCCTCCTATTTCAGCATTTCTTCTGAACTGACACATGAATCCAAATTTAAGTTTCTACCTTTAGTTACTGCGTCTGTGCAGCTCACCTATTCACAAATCAAAACACATGCAGTACTTGCACTTTTCTTTTAAAGTAAAGGAATGGTTATGACCAAATTGTCAGAAGTGCATTCTTGCATAAATCAGGCTCTAGGAAAACAGGTGGTTCTAGTGCCTCAGTTTAATTCTGTACACAGTGTTGTCAAACAGGACTTCTAGATCATTTCAACAGAGACGTGTTCCCCACTATGTTAGCGCATGTAACACCCTCCCGCTCCATAAGACGCCTAAGGATGTACAAATGATACGTGACATCTCTTCTGCTCTAGTTACACACAGCATTTTTCCAGTAATATGTATGTCAAGGTGGAAATGCTTTTGCTAAAAACTGACTTGCTGTTCTTCTTCTCTGGGGAAGCCAAGTAGACATTCCCAGCATACTATGGCAGTCAGGCCACCACCACAATTTAAGCCCTTTAGATACTTGCACTGAACTTTTCTCTTGAACTCTCCACCCTTACATTTTATCAGAAGTACAGCAAAATTCACACCTTTATTTCCACTGCAGCCACCTCCTATTCTGCTCAGTCCCTCAGCTACAGAAAGCTGCAACTGCACGGCAACAGCAAGAACTTCATCTCCCATTAGGCAACCAGCTCGTCTTCTGCTTGGAAGGGAGCCAGGGGAGTAGTGAGCAACAGATACATCAGGAGCCAAAATTAAACAGCTCAACAACATGCATACAACTTGCAGACAACATGCTCTACAAGGCGTGAAGAATTTCAGTGCTTTCAATGGAAAACACTGGCTGCAGAAGGCTCCCCTTCCTCTAGGCCATGTCAGTTATCTTTGCATATTATACATAATTACTGATCTATTTTTAGACATCAAAGGTGTGTTTTTCCCCCACCATCTAAATACTGTGAAGTTGTACACAAACATATGATGGCTTTTTATTCAGGACTTACATTCCAAAACCTCAAACAGGCATCAAAATCTTCTCACGATAAAAATTGTTTTAAAATTCTTTCTGGTTTTAATTTCTCTGAGTGAGAATGCTCTGAAGAACAGAGGGTTGGGAATGGAACATATTTCTGTTCATATTTTCTAAGTTAGCCTTCTCCCTTCACCCCGAACTTTCACCTCCTTGCAGAAGCTCATGCCTGTTGAAAATTAAAATGTCTGCATTGCAGGATGGGCCATTATAATTCAACACATGCTGTTTTGAAGGAGAAAAAGCATGTTTTTGAAATAGCTCTGTTACAGGTCAGGAATGTAAAGTAGAGTTCATATTTCAGATGAAAATGGGAACCAGAGCTTTTTTCTTGCAAACCCAACTCAGCTTGCAAGTAATGAATGAAAAAGAAGACTGCTGGAAGGTCTTTGTAGTGTCAGGCATTTAAGTATACTAATGGAGAGGCCACTGAGTGCTTGTGTTTTACACAGGGCAGCATTGCACAGTCCTGCTTTTACCACTGAATGCAAGTTTTCAAGATGTGCTTTTACAACATATTTTCCTACTGCGGTCTTTGCTCTGCCACAGAGGACTCAATGGGCAATCACTTGGTCTGTATCACTCCAGAAAGCATCCCAGGCTCACAAAGCAACCACACTATTGGAACACCACAAGTAGAAACAGTACAGCTCAAATTAGATGGTATCACAACTATGTATTATGTTCCTCAAAACTATGCAGACTGTGGTTTTGATGCATTTTGCTACAAGTCCCAACAACTCCCTACAGAAGAGGGCAAAATCTCTTTGTCTCAAAACCCTAATGCCACAACTGTTTCAGTTCATCTACTCCAAACAATAATTTTTTGCACTCAGCTTCATGTGTGTGTGTAGAAGAAAAAGATTATGGAAGTCACTACATCTGTACAATATCAATACCCTGTAGTGGAACATCTTTCTTGCTGGTCTTCCCAGGAGACATATGGGAAGCCAAGGGACGGCAAACAAGACTATGAAGAGTTCATTCTCACAAAAGAACATCCTCGAAGATATTCCGCAGAATCTGAGTCGCAGAATTAGTCCATCCCTGACTCGTATTTGTCTGAGATGCAAGTATCTGTCAGATAGATTTGCTATCAGAGTAATACATCTTGACTGTTCATTAGATTACAGCACCTTGTCCAGGTAATAGGCTCATGGGAAAGGCTCTTGAGAAAGCCGGTAAGAATGCTATACTCATCTCCGATACAAAAAAATACATGTTTTGCATGTAAACTATCTAAACATTGTCAGATTTTAGGCAAAGTCTCCTGAGAAGGCATCTCAGTACTTTTCTCCCATAAAACCTCTTCTGCCCTGACAGGTTGGAGGAGGCAGCAACCTGGACAGAGTAGGCACTAGGCAGACAGCATTCCTGCACTTGCATCTTCAGATGCGCGAGAGTCAATAATCTCCATCTCTGAAGGGTGAAGCTTCAAAATTTACATCATATAACAAAGCATGATTATGATAATGACAATATTCTGTTCTGTTTAATATCTTGTCTGCATCCACAGTGTAACAGTAGCAAGAAATAGGATGCAAGTTGTCTCATTAAAGTTCTCAAACAATGACAGTGACAGAATATGACTATTCTTTGACCAGAGGTTAGTCCTATCAACATAACATTCAGGACATCAGGTAGGAAAAAAAAATTCATTATAGCAAAAGGTTAAGATCTACTGATTTTATTAGAAACAGTGCAGGCAGATGTGTGTCAGAGTTCAATTTATCCTAACATTTCAGTCATGGTGGAAAGTGCTGTTGCACAAAGCACTGGAGAAAAAAAAATCTACCCTTGATTACTCTCAAATTGCAAGTGTAGCCAGATGCTTGCTGAAACAAAGACAGTCTCCAGAACAGTTATGTTAAGCAGCTTTATTCAAAAAGTTCATTGTGATACTACTTTTATAATTCCATCTATTTTACAGAGTGGAATAGGATCTCCTAACAAGTTTATTTAGCATAGGCAGAAACCACATTCGTATTCTTGAATATAACTTTAAAACTGGTCCCAGCTGGTAGCTTTCTATTAGCACTGCTCTGAGACCAAGAGAACCCTTCAGCCCTTGGTAAGGGTAGCTTTAGCACACTCAGCAATACAAGTTAGAAAATCCTGAATCTTGTTCCAGAATTGTTTCTTTAGAAATATAATTTAGTTTGGTGTCAGTCCCTTCTCCCCCACCAGCCCCCCCCAGGAGGTTTATGCAATCATTCTATACCCGTACACTTACTCCAAGATTACTGAAAGCTAGGAAGCAGATTCCAAGATAAATAAGCTCATGCAAGTTTCATGAAAACCTGTGATTATGTTGACAAGAATAATACAGTGCTTCCACCAAAGACTGCAGCATGAGCTTTAGCTGTTTTGTTTGATCTCACAAATGCCAAGCAGCTACCTGCACTACCTGCTTTAGGAATTTGGAACAGCCCCAGCAGACACTGCCTGATGCCTGGCAAGCATATGGGAGACATAGGAGAGTGTTACGGGAGAGAGTTGCCTCTACACATATTCCAGAGACAGAGCAGGCAAGGCAGACACTGAAGGCCGAAGTGGGAAAACCACATGTACAGTGAGGAAGTGGAGTAATATAAAACAACCACACAGGGAGGCCAGGCTTCAGCAGTTCTGCTTCTCACAAAAGACCTTGCAAAATCTAAGAAATCTAAGACTGATTCTGCCCAGTCTCAAGAAAGACTGCAAATGCTCTTATGATGTATTCTACAAGGGTCGCTTTACTTTCTTAGAGCTTACACAGGGTATATAGTCATACTTACAAATCAGGTAAACTATTTTGCTAGGAAAGAGGCTTAAATGGGGGGGATTGAGAAGGAAGGTAAGGGAGATAAAAGTACCCAACCCGTTCTATTTGTTAACACTAACCACAGCAATTCCACCTTACATGTAAACTATCTTTATGCCTTGCATAAAAAAGAAATAATAATTAAAAAACCAACATTAGTTGATTAACTCCCTTAAAAACAGTATTGAGCCACTGAGAAAGGAGAACCACATGAACACTACACTGCTTTCCACTACTGGAAAGAAGATTCTCTCCCAGCTGAAATTACATTCTCCCCAGACACTGCAGCGCATGGCAGGACTGGCAAGCTTACATACTAGAAGAGTGAGACAGTTAAGCACTAAGGAAGAGAACACAAATTAACGTCAACTGCTGATTTTCCCCACCACTAGGCTTTCTTGCAACAAAGACTAAGAACATCATAATTAACTTTGCTCATGCTATGTTCTAAAGTCAGGCCCAATTATATGCAATATAATCCTTGCCAGAAACAGATAATGCATGTCTTTCATCAGCTTAGGTGACTGGAATTTGTTAATGTTCGGCAAGCCTGCATAGCACAAATTATGTTCACCCACTGCTCCACAAACAAGCATGGTGTCTCTTTTAGGTAAGATCATCTGCATTTTGTGCTTTATGGGAGAGCAATGTGGCATTCATTTTAGAAACAAAATCTGTAAGAGAAGAACCCCTCAAACTGCAAGGGCAAGAAGAGGAGATAAAAATAACAGCACTAAGCATAGCAAGATCCTGGCCCAGCACAAGCTTTCTGTGGTACAGACAGACACACAATAAACTTGCAGGGAATAGCAAAGGGATATGGAAAGGAGGAAGAAGGCACGGCTTAGCAATGATGCTTTTCATTATAGCAGTAACAACTAAGATCTAATGGCAAGCACAATGCCTCGAGGGCAGCGTGAAAAAGCCACATGAAGACATGCCAAAAAGATCCTCAAAGCTACAGTAGGACAATAGAGGCCCAGGCTGATGGTAACTCACTCCCAAGTTAGTGTCTTCTGAAGTTAGTTTGAAATACTTTTGAACTCCACCCACTATCAGCTGAAGAGAAAACAAGGAACAGAACATGGATGATGATGATTCATGTCAGTGCAAGCTCCTATTTTTCTATTTCAAATAAAACTCAGACTTCATGTCAGTAGACACATTTTCTTTTCCTTCGGTTTTTTTGTTTGTTTTGCTTCCAACCAAGACTTTTCTCCAGGGCTCAGAAGTGGTAGGCGATCTCAAATACCCTTTTCCCACAGAGGGAGACTGAAGGGACCTCCCACTGCTGCAGGAGGCAAGCAGTGTTGAAGATCCAGCAAGGGTCTCAAGCTAGCTTTGCCAGAGCCGTCCTGAAGGAGAAAACAATATTGTAGGCTGTCTTCTCCTTTAAGGTCTTCCCCTACCCAAACAGCCCAGGAACAAATAGAAAACTGACCAGAAATTCAGGGAGAGGGAGGGGCTGTATAGTTTTGAATCTCCCCTTGTAACCCAAAACTGCAACAAATCACACATTTGTTAAGGATTAATTGCAAGGAAAACCAATTAAATCTAGAATTACGAGTGTGAGGACTGCAGAAGACCCTCTAACATAATTATAAGGTCCTGCCCCCATGTCTAATGAATTACAATATTCAAAACCCAAGGTTTTGATGTCATTAAGTAGGCACTCAGTCCTAATTGTAGATTCTTAGCATATTACATGCCTGCTACACAACCATTCAGTGTTAATTATTGTTATAGGTGATGGATTTCATAACCAGAGCTCTTTAATAATTACTGTTGTGCAAATACTTCTGACTTCTGTAAACATGGTTACAAGAGATCACCTAAGCTAGGTGCTCAGCAAAGCTGCTGAACTCTGGAAAGCCAAATCACTGTGCTCAGAAGCTCCAGAAGTCACAACTGCACCTTCTGAGTAAGACAGCAGCTGGACATTAGTAAGTTTAAACTCCTGAATGTGTACCAATACTACTGGTCAGCTTATCCAGTTCTGTCATACTTTAGACATCTTGGGTTGGTATCCAAGTTTGAAACAGCAAAGGATAATGTCTAATGTGACTATTTAAGGATATTTTAAGATAAGCAGTAGGTTACTTTTGGAACTTAAATGTATGTGTTTGAAATGACTCATGAAGACACAAGACTATAAAAATTCACGTCACACATACTCTGAAGGAATTTAGTACATTTCTGGTTTAGCCTTGCATGTTCAGCATGGCAGCACTCTGGCAAACATCATGAATATTTGCAAGATTTGCCGTATTAACCAGCCAATGGGTACAACCACCAAATACACTGCTAGAATCAGCCAGATCAGGTATGAAGATTTATGATCTTTCAGACTAGAAGGTAGGTTTAGGAGTGTGTTCATTACATCTGTTTAAATTCTCAGAAAGAGGTGACTTACTCTATCAAGTAACCTTTCCCACAGAGGAAGGGATTTGCTTCACCTATGAATAGCAGGAAGCCCAAGATCACACTGTGTACAGGTCACTGCATCTCCAGAAAACAAGCTATTTCCCCTGCAGCTCTTTGAAACATCTACTTACAAATTTTCTTTGCTACAAGATATTCCTTTGTCTTACTTAACTGGACTTTCCAGGTGACAACCAAAACGAAGAGATACAAACAATCTTAAACTTTTCAGGGAGTGTATGGTACAGTAAGACTTAAATCTGAGTTTGAGTTTTGGTTTTTTTCTTTTTCTTAATTATT
>VWZG01004177.1:15964-38825 GCA_013396735.1 Grallaria varia | reverse complement strand
GCTTTGAAAAAAACCCAATCCAGAAATAGATGAATTAGAATTCATGAAATACAGTCAATACATGGGGATGGTACTGCATAAATTCAAATGCAAATTCCTGAAAACAGTGGTAATGATTGAAAATAGTGATGAATATTCTTCTCACATTAAACTAGCATCACTTCTAGTGTTAATAAGGTAGCACACTTAACAGATGAGAAGTGCATATAGCAAGACCAGTTTCACCACACTTGGTCTGTATTTAAAATCCAGACAGTTTTCTGCTTTAAATTGCAGGCAAAGGAATTTGGATGATGTAACTTAAGAACACACTGAAACTTTCCCCTATTCTCAACCCAGAAATGCTTACAGCAGCTGAAGCATGCAATGTGAAATAAAGCTGGTTAAAAGAAGACAAGGGAATTGGTCAGGGAATAGGGGCTTCTTGGCATTCCTTTAAACCATTTCCTGTTCACCCTTGTGGAGTGTAATATAACCCTAAGAAAATATATCTGACCTCATTCTTTTCAGCTGCATTAAAAAGGTTTTAAAAGCAATTTAAATATCAGATTGCACATGCATAAACAACAGGGGGAAAAAAAGAAGTTGTACATATTATTGTCTTTGTCTTTCACTAATACAAGTTGGGGACTTTTTTGTTGTTCTTTCTTAATTTAATGAGAACTTTGATTTTCCCTGGGAGACGAGGTCAACAGACTAGGGCACTTCCTGTCTGCAGCAATGTCGTGTGCTTATGCAGACATGAGTCTTCTGACAAACAACTGATTTATTTCAAAGAGGGGGTCATTACAATCATGGCATATTATAGTAAGATCACATTCTTTCCTACTTGTTTTGCTTAATCACTATGGATTATTCAAACACACTTGAAAAGAAGATGCATTTCAGCTGTGTGTGAAAAGTCACAATTCATCCAAAATCCACCCCATTCTGAAAACAGGAGGAGGAGACATGTTCTAGGTCAGAGAGTAAATATACATTGACAAAAACTGGGAGTAATTCTACAACTGAACTACTAAAATGTAAAAGATGTGGTCCTACTAAGTTCTGAGCACCTTGTCACCACAAACATAACTCCAGACTTTTCAGAAAAGATCATTAAAGGAGACTATTATCAGGTCCATTATGAAACAGCAGCACCTCCACAAACTACCCACCAATTTTAAACAGGAGAAAACTCAAGAGACAGAAGTTTACAACAGCCAGCAGCAACACCAAGGTCAGAACAGTCTGAGGAGCCTCAAGCTATGCAGAGCTGAGAAAGAAGTTAGTCTGGGCTGCTTAAGAGAATGTACTATTTCCACAGGATTTGAGCAGCACAGAATTACTTTTCTATCTATATTTTTACATACCTCTCTCTTATTTTTAAGGTACGAAATTGGGCTAAGAAGCCCCTGCACAATGCTACAGAAAACTGCACTGAAAGATTGAGCCCTTCTTCCAATTTTGTATGCTTTTCTTCCTTTACTGCACTACACTGGCAGTTCTCATGCTATTCAACTACAAGCTTAAGTCAATTCCAATGGCAAGATTTATGGTGTCTGTTCTCCTCCAAGTTTTTTTGCAGCCAGCTTCAGTGCATGTACCATGTACAAGCTACTTGAAATTGCTTAATTTGTTTTTCTGATGTCAAAGAATGTAATTTTCTAATTGTGTTTGCTGTATGTACAGAGCCAAAACAACCCTACATTCATAAAACTGAAGATACTAAGCACTACAGAGGCACTTTACAGACCAATGTTGGGGGGGGGGCAGGGGTCAGGGGACTCAAACAACAGAAAAACTATTAGTGTTAGAAACAGAAACATAAATTTAAGAAAATTAAAATTCTGTCCTAATCACAGTTATTTAAACCTATGGGAGTTATCCAAGAGACAGGAGAAAATGAGTGAAAGAATTGCTGCTGCCAAAGAGCAGGAAGAAATCTGTCAGTAAGTAATATTTATGCATAATTTCTAGATAGCAGACCTTTCAGTGTTAGCTTATAGACAGGCACAACCAGAGCCACCACCGCAGCAGAGGCAACTTGGCATTTCAAGAATAAATTATAAAGTGACGTGACCTTCATCTAAAAGTATCATGATACATTGGGGCTGGGAGGGAGGAGAAACAGATTATAAATCTAAATTCCAGGCATGGAAACTCATTTGTATGGATTGGGAAAAATACACCATGGCATAACAATTACATTCTTATGCTACCAGAAGAAAAACACTAAAAAATGCCAAGCACATTTCAGCTACAAGTTAATTTACTAAACTCACCTTCCGGGCCTCTAAAGAACACTCACTTAATGTTCTTCCATTCAGCATCATAAATTCCCATATTGGATCTGGTGCCTTCCTTCATCCCGGCACAGCGGAATGAGGTAGATACTGTGTATTTTACAAGGTGAAACAGCAGACACAGTTACTTATTCGCCCAAAAGCATGCAAAGATACAGAGAATGAGAAGAGTCTGGACAAAAGCTACTATTGGCCAGAGGAGGGTCCCATGCTTCTTCAGCTAGACTAAATTAACAATAAATAATAACAAAACTTTGGTGTCTACCACCTAATGTGTAGTGACTGAGCAAGCATCCACACTTAATGCAAAAAAACATATCACACATTATTCCAAAATCCTAGGCAATATAACAGAAACCAAGGGCCACCCTTTAAGACAAGAAACTTACCTGTAGCCATTTTCCACACATGCTGCTCATGTTTGCCCCCTCTCATTCACTATATCAGCTTAGCAAGCAATATAAATATAAATTATTTTTTCTCTCAAATGACCCTCTAAGGAAAGCAAAATTACTCACAAACGTAAAAACCCAGCAGCCTACATGTGACCTCATGCATCTTACCATCATCTGAGTAAACGGAGGTAGCCACAGTGCATCACCACAGGGATTTTTCAAGAAAATTTTGCTACGACAGTAGTCTGAGTGCTGTTCCTCACAAACACATGGATAGCACAGCCTTCCTCTTGAGAGCACAACACGCTAAATAACCAGCACAGCAACCCAGCTGAAGCGAGACCTGGCTTGCACACAAGGAACCTACACTATGAACAACAAAACCAAAACACACTGAGCAACTCCAAGTTTACAAGCAAACAACATCTGCATTAAGAAGTGGTATTCACGACTGGATAAAAAAAAAATGCTGCCTAACATGAAGCCTAGGGCAGCTTCTTGCTGTACATGCACAGCCCTGTTTGCAACACCTATTCCAAGAGAGCTGCAGAGACACACACCTGCTGGACAAGGAATTGGCTGGACGGCTGAATCCAGAAGGTAGTTCTCAACAGCTCAGTGTCCAGATGGAGGTCAGGGATGAGGTGTCCCTCAGAGGTCCGTGTTGGAACCAGCGCTGCTTAACGTCTGCATCTGTGACACGGACAGTGGGAGCAAGTGCAACCTCAGCAAGTCTGCAGGTGACACCAAGCTGAGTGCTGCATTTGACCCACCTGAGGGATGGGATGACATCCAGAAGGACCTGGAAAAGCTTAAGGAGCGTGCACAAGGGAACCTCATGTGGTTCAACAAGACCAAGTGCAAGCTGCTGCACATGGGCCAAGGCAACCCCGAGTATCAATATAGGTTGGGTGATGAAGGGAGTTGAGAGCAGGCCTGTGGAGAAGTATTTGGGGGTACTACTTGACGAAAAGTTGGACATGAGCCAAGGCTGCTGTTGCAAGTCAATCAATTGTGCCCTGGTCTGCATCCAAAGCAGAGTGGGCAGCAGGTTGAGGTAGGGGATTTTGCCCCTCTGCTCTGGTGAGATCCCATCCAAGGTTCTGCATCTAGCTCTGGGGTCCTCAGCATAGGAAAGACGCAGACCCATTGGAGATTAAAGGGCTGAAGCACTTCTCTGAGGACAGGCTAAAAGTTGGGGTTGCTCAGCCTGGAGAAGAGAAGACTTCAGAAGACCTCATTGTGGCCTTTCCATACTTAGAGGAGGCTTGTAAAGAAAGACGGAGAGGGACTTTTTAGCAGGGCTTGTTGCACTAGGACAAGGGGTAATGGTTTGAAACTAAAAGAGGGTAGATTGAGACTAGATGCAAAGGAAGAAATGTTTTACAGTGAGAGTAGTAAAACACTGGAGCAGGTGGCCCAAAGAGGCTGTAGACTACCTCATCCTTGGAAACATCCGAAGTCCAGTATGACCAGGCTTGGAGCTATCTCATTTAATTGAAGATGTGCCTCATCCTTGCAGGGGTTTGGACTAGATGACCTTTAAAGGTGCTTCCCAACCCAAACCATTCTACGATTCTGACCTAAGGCCTTTAAGAATCAATCTCCAAGAAAAGTACACATTTACAGATAAATCAGCTTATACAGCTGTATTCACAAATCATTGCCTTCAACCAAATCCCATCATAGACCATTAAAAGGGTTATACACAGATTCATAGTTTCAAATCTGATTTCAGGACTACACAATGTTTTTACCCATTTTGTGCCTGTTGAAGCAACGAAAGCAAAACAACTGAAGACACGAATCTGACAGTGCACTATAGCTTTTCTTAAGGATTAATGAAGTGCTTGTGAATGATGCAGCTCCTTCTGCTTTCAAAATGCAGCAGTTTGTCTGCAGGTGGGGTGTGCAGCAAAATTGCTCACAAACAAGGCATCAACTAATACTCTGTACCCTCATACTGTTGCTTCCTTCCTGGAAGATCCCAGAGTTCATCTACATCTCAAGAAATGCCTTAAACTTCCTATACACCTATAGATTATAGAACTGAGATATAGATCAGAACGGTAACATCAGTGGGGGGTTGCCATAAATCCTACTGAACAGAATCATGTCATATCATAAGCAATATCCCACCAAATGAAAGAAAAGCAGGGGGGAATACAACAAAAACTCAACCTACTCTAGACCCCAAAAAGAAGCCACTATTGGATAAGCCACGAACCTAAGCATACTCGATACTCATTTCTATGTGTATTTCTATGCTAGATTCAGGACAAATCCATGCCTCACTGGAACCCAGCCATATGCTTTCATGAAGCCAGAATTTTGGGTTTCATTCTTGATTCAATGCTCAGCCAAAACTAAACTCCTTCTTCTGACTTCAAAGGGCACTGTTTCAGGTTCTGGATAGGCAGACAGGTTTCCCAAGTTTACAAGATTCCTAAGAGGTTTCCACCACACACAGAGCAAGGAAACAAAGATGAAAGAAAAGAGGTATGCATCCATGAACCGAGTCACACAGGTATGTCAGACACATACATATGCATCAGTAACCACATTATTTGCAAAGTTATTAAAACACCTTTGCCTCTATCATCATAATCAAGTCAGCACAAGTGTTGTGGACAGCTAATTGTGTACTTCATCTGAGATATACACATGCAGCATAGCTGGGGAATGAGACTCCTCAGACAGCTGTGGAAGAGTAAATTTAGCTTGAGTTTCAGATTATGCTTTGCTAGTCCCCTCTCAAAATCCAAAAAGTATAAAGTAGCACTAGTCTCAGGTGAAACAAGAACACCACAAAATTTTCTGCCTCAGAAGACTTCAAGTATGCAATCCACATAACAACCTAAACACAGGAGGAGATAGTATCTGTGGTACCACTAAATGTGGATACAAGCTGTGTGTCTAAGAAATTAAGGCATCTTGAAGCTGTAGTTAAAAGACATTCAACCATGATGGCTTTTCCCAGAACAGTGTTGCAGTATTTTCAAAAGCTTAAGATGAAGCTACATCTAGATCATTTAGATCTAGAAGCAGAAAAAATAGCTCATTAAATAGCTTTCCACACATCAGAGTGCCTACACAAGTCCACACTTCCTATTTTCTGAGAAAAATGGCCATCAACACTCCGATTCTCCACTACACTCAGGCTTCACAGATATTCAGAAAATGCATGAGATGTATTTAGAACACCTCAGTGAGATCCAAGTGTGACAATGTGCAAGGAAGAAAAAAAAAGGGCTTTACATGTCCCTAATGCTGGGCATTTGCCTGGACTACACAAAATCAGAACAGATTCTTGTAGAATAGGACTAGAAAGCACTGCTGAAATAAGACAAATAATGCATCTCTTTCAGCCTGATTAACTCCTTGGCTTTTGCTGTCTGCTTATATCATTCACAGGCTCTCAAAACCTAAGCACAGAATGAAAAGGCTCAGATCTCCACTAAAATAAAACATATGGGTGCTGTATTTCTTAGACCATATTAAAGCAGATATTCATAGCAAATTGTCTTTACTAACAACAAAAAACAAAACAACAACCTTCAAACACAAAGACTGGACCATTCCTTAAATCCTCTCCTTTACACAAGTTTTAACTGACAACTTCGACAGCTGGACAGATCAGATTAGGCACAAGTAGAGCCAAAAGGGAAGAGAGGATATAGTGTACCACAGTAAGAACACACAGACTGCTCATTTATAATTTTAAGATTTATTTTACATTTAAATCTTACTAAAGATAAACAAATTAATGAAAAAATTACAATCGCTTTTTTTCCAACTCTTCCAAACTCAGGCCTTTGAACTTTTGTGCTCTGTTTAAAGGGACACAAAAGAAATGTCTCTACACAGCAAAGATTCCTTTCTTGTTACCAATATATTTAAAAATACTAGTTTTTTCCAATTTGTATATGCCAATTTGCCTTTCTTCTTCCTACTCCCTTCCATTTCACAATCCTGTTTAAGGAAATAACTATGTGTTTATTCAAAGCAAGTTAACGCCAGCCCAGGTTTGCCTACTGTAATTCCAAACAGCACAGCACAGTTCTCATTAAACCAATTCCTTTTCCGTCTCAACTATTTGGAGATGCTGCAGGTTGTTTATAAAATATCTGCCTCAAATACTAGCCTCAGCCTCTGTACTTTCCCACCCAGAGACAGACAATCAGCAGGCAGCCCACAGGAGCCCAGTTGCTTCTTCTCACAAAAACAGTTACCAAAATGGTAACTCTGACCCTACAGCTTCAACTGTCCCTCCTTTCTCCCCCCTTTCACACCTTTTTGCTTCCCTTCTCTTTTCCCATAGCCTCATCTGTCACTCTTTGCTTGCCTTCTCCATTAAATTTTGTTTGCACCATTAAAAGAGATGCTACATAACTTATGGGCACAGAGGGCTCAAGCACACCAGACTTACAGTTCACCTGAGCAAGGCAATTTTAGAAGCACTCTGGGGACATTCCTAATGTCAATAATAAAGAAAATACGTTACTTGATGGCAAGAGGTCCACGCTGGACTGACTGGAACAGGCAGCAGGTCTTACTCTAAGCTACTTAGAACATGTTTAATTTCTTTCCTGCACGAAGCACTTAAGCTTTGGCTGGGAGAGCAAGCTGACTAGAGCAGAGCCTTAAGCTGTCCAGAACTTGAGGCGTGAAGCCAAATAGCTCTGGAGCAGAAAATGGGGTGGAAGGTAGAACCCCTGACTCCTGACACAGAGAGGGAGAATCAGCAGCCACAGCACTTGTTTCAAGAGGGAGAGAAGGTAAATTTTCCATTCCTAAGAAGAGGTGGTTGAAGACGGCCTGTACGTTCCAGATATCAAGACTTCCCCTACACACTGTACAGTGGAATCAAAGATCACTACTGAACACAGTAAACAGAGGAAGCTCCAGTCATGATGATGTCTTTCAGGTGATTTAATACAACACCCAATAAAAGCAGGACACTGAAATAAAAGCAAGCTTCAGTAGTTCATTTTCTACATAATTGTGTACAGTGGTCAGACAATATTGCCATTTCACTTATTTTGCCAGAGTGAACTTTGCATGTGAGTTTTTGTCACAATTACCCTAAAAGAAAGTAGTCTATGTACACAAAGTGGATACTGCAATTTTCAATTCCATACTCCTTTTTAGGTTAATTGTAGCTTTCAGTGGACAAAACAATTTAAAGACTCTTTAGAGGAGACCCTTCTTCATCACTTTCAAGTTGCCCCACCCATGTTTTGTTGTCCTACACATTCAATCCAGAGAACACTAGAACAGAGAGATTTCAATACAATGTATTCCAGAAAACTTTCTATTCCAGACCCCTGGGTAGCTTTTTATGCTTTAAAAACTGTCGAATGGAAGCTGACTACTTAGAACATTTGNNNNACATTTGGCATGAAAAAGAGATGCCAAGCGTTAATTAGCATAGTGTCTAGATTAAGACTGAGATTTTACACGACAACATACCTAACTGCCTCATCATTTTGAGATTTATGGAACAATGACTACACCAAAGGCCAAAATGCAGAAATTTTCATTAGAACTGGAAATTTCTCAACCCCCGCATGACAGTACAATGAATAGGCATTTCCAGAAATACCAGAAGTTAGAGCTGGCAATTAGCATTGGGAAATCCCAGCCTGTCTTGGCTCTGCTTCTGACAAAAGCTACCTTTTCTGCTGAACTGCACAGTCAACTTTCAATTTTCAGAGACACTCCACTATTTTAATTATTCAGTATTGAAGATTTTTGGAAACAAATCCCAGTTCTAATTTTCTTCTTGTCCTGTCAACAAGCTAGCAATTAGAAGAGAATTGGCCGGCTGAAAAACTGCATCTTCAATACTCACAGAAAAATGGTCCTAAAACTTTTCAGATTTCCTCTATAGATTTAAAAGAGTGAAAACAATCCAAACCATCACAGCCTTCACACAATACACCTTTACTAGAGCAACCAAGAACACAGTTAAAATCCAACCTACCTAAACAGATCACTTATGTTCCTACATCATCTTAGTATCAAAGAGTAGATATTGAAATGTGTGTAGGTGCCTAAAAATGATGAGCATCTTGACATATTTAAGAAGGCAAAACGTGTTTAGGCAAGCTTAATCTTGGCACATTTGAAAATCCACTTTGCCATCATCTGCCTGTTTAAGATTTTAGATGCTTTTGAAGGCAAGCTACAAACTAGTTACTACAGAAAACACTGCAATCTGAAGTATTAATACGAGGCCTAATAAGACACAAGTAGCTCTGTTCTTTTAATTGCATTATTTCAAAATATGCTTTTCCAAGTAGAAACAGTGACGAACTTATGTCTTACTGAGTAGAGACAGTCATTCTCCATTGTGTGAATAAACAGTCCATAAACAATTTCAGCTCTGAAGTAATAGTTCCCGTTATTACTATATCAACATTCACAAGTGTTACATGTAATAGTCTCTTGCAACAATTAAAGTGGTCACCCTTTTAGGTGGTCAACCTTCAGGTGTTTAACATGCAGTAGGTTTGAGTCTGATAATGAGAAAAAAAGAGATGAGAGTGGAGAAAATACAGCTTCTCAGGCAGAAGAGACTTGTTGCTTTGTGAAGACATGATTGCAGTTTCTCTTGTCTACACATTTTTCAAGGGTGCACATCCCCTGCTTAGGTTCCAGTCCACTGCTTTGCTCCCACCTAGGCATCCTGTTCACAGATTCCCAGTCTACAAGCATCCTCCTGTGACTACACATCACTCTGACAATAGTCATTTGTGACAGAGCGATAAATCTCATTCCTTCTCTCCAAATACACATGTTCACATAGCAACAGTCACCCCCAGGAAGGATTTCACAGCCATTAAGTGTGTCAAGGACAAAAGATTCTCTAGTTAATGGAGCTGGCTTCACACACAGTAAATCAGTTAAGATACTGGGATAGAGCAAAAGCATGAAGTGAGGAGTCACTCTTCCATTTAAGAGAGATACTCATCTCTCAGCTGTGGACTATATCAATTTTGCTAAATATCTGAATTAGAGGCCTTATTTGCTTGTGTGTTCCTGCAACTCCTTTGCTGGCATGCCTACCATTATGCTTTTTAGGCCCATAATCTCAGGATGCAATCTGACAATGCAGCTAAGCCAAGCAACAGCTGCAGAAAAGGATGTCCTGCTGTTCCTTCTACTTTCACCATTCCTCTCAGGGTTAACCCTACAGTAAGGCAGAGCAGAGAGTTATCCAGCAGATACTCACTCCACAAAATAATTTTCCATCACTTTTTGTCCTTGAACTCGCTCTCTGTAGGGTGGAATGCCCTCAAAATGAGATGATCAGATATGAAAAAAGAGGGAGCAAGGAAGTCTTTTTCCCAAGCTGCAAGACTGGTATCACTACAGCTCCAAAGCAATGCCTTGACACCAAAACATACGCTTGAATATCAGCAATTATACTCACTTTAAATTAAGCCACTCCAGAAAAGGTGAGAGAGCTTCAATACATCAGTGAGGTTTCCTTCGTGGTCTTCATTCAGCCTTAATGCTGGAGAAGCATTTGTGTAATTCCTGTTTCTCACACACACCTTGAAGACTTATTTCCTACTCCTCTTACTCTTTATCTTTTATGCTAACAATGAGCTTACAGAAAAGGGTACTGTTCCTTACCCCAAGACAGTTTCAGTTCTAAAAAATTACACATTAAGGATTTCTTCTAGAAAGGAATGAGAAAAATAGTTCGGCCATCACTGCTGACTTTACCCTTATCCCCAGTCCAAGAGCAGTTACCACAGTTACCATATCTGATAAATTGCAATACAAATACAGCTAATTCCAATTAAAAAGACCTCCTTTTTCTCCTCAGAAATTATAGCTAAGGGCAGCTTCTGGAAAGTGAAGCTAAGGATAATTTTCCTTGCCTATCTTGCACAAAATATAGAACAGCTCCTGTTGGTTGTTTTGAATTATGCCCTTAAGGTTTGGCTTCAAAACAGAGAAAACCAGACTGTCACAGATTTAGACTGTTGTGCTCTTAGAGCTGCATATCTAAATTTTAGGTATCTGAAAAATCCTTTGTGGTCAACTTTGTCTCCAGCCAGTAGACAGTAGTAGTATCAACACAGCAATTACTTTCAGACTTCACTTGATTTTGGGGTGAGGCATACACACATTACCAAAGATAGATAAGTAAGGAATAAGTGAACCGGTGAGATTCACAACAGTGGCTGAACTAGCTGCAGCAAGATCTAGTTTCATCACACATGTCACTTAGCCTTTGCACTAGAGAAGCAGCCCAGCCAACTAGCATAAAAGTGTGAATGAAGTCATCCTAACACATGGGCACACCTAACCTCCAAGTGCGATCATATATTAGCCAATGGACTGTTCTCATTACTCAACCAGATGCCTATTAAAAGTTTTACTGGTGTAGGTGAACTCAAAATAGCAATTGCTGCTACTCATTGCAACAGAAGCAACAAGGTCTGACCACAAAACTCTTGCAGTTCTAAACTGGAAGGCATATTCAGTTAGACAAGACACCAGAGACTTGTGATATTATTTTATTTTGTTGTGAAGTGGCACAACAGACTGTGCCACTGGCTGATTCAGTCTGATGAATAGCAAAAGCTAACCACTGCTTATGTAGTTAAAAGTGTTTTCCTCTGCCTCCAAAGATAGAATATTTCTAGAATACTCTAGACAATATAGAAAATAAAGGTTGGTTGGCATATTTAGCTTGTTTAGAGAGGTAGTCTTTCAACAAATAGCTCTTGCTAAACAGAAGGAATAGAGCATCCACTATTCTGCTGCTAGGAAGCCAACTCAGCAGCTGCACCAAATGCTATCCTGTAGCTCAAAAGACTTTCTAAGCAGTAACCAGCACATTTGCAGGTTACACTGCAACACTAACTCCACCTTCTTCACTGCTACTGATGTGCATTGCTGGCTAAAGACACGCCACTCTAACTGTGTGCCATGGGACCACCTTTACATCAAAGCACACGCTGAGTGCACTGTATAATTTTATTCCTGAACATCAAAACTTATCAAGAAGCTCCATTTTCAAACCCAAGCATCTTCAGCAACTTCATCTAATCCAGCTGCTCCAGGACCCCATGCAAATCTGGCCATGACAAATAACACATCACTTCTTTCAAAGCAGCACAAAAATTTAGGATGAAGAATGAAATACTACAGTCTTCACAGATCATGGAGTTCTGTTACAAATTCCACACAATATCAATTAAACACAAAGTTACCTATTTCATTGACTGCTTACCAGCAGCACAAAAACCTGGAATGAGTAGTTGTAGGAACAAAAGAACAAGAACAAGACTGGACACAGCAGCTCCACTTCTCTGAGGGAAGTAGAAGCGTAAACTTGGGTCTTTACTGATACTACTACTACTAGCAAGAGGCAACACATGATATGCAGCCCAATCTCCCTAAAAGCCATTCAGAAGATTCTCCTGAGAACCTCCACATTTACGTTTGTCTCCCTCACTGCTCCAGCCTCATAACCACCCCTCCTATTGCACTGGAACTGATAAACCACAGCTGCCCTAATTGCTCCGTGGGTTCCTGTATTCTTGCTGACAAAGAAACCCTGCCACAGACTGAGGAGACATTTTGTTAAGTGCTTAAACACCACACTGATAAGAGTGGTATTACACTTAGACAGAAATATGATTGGGTAGTAAAGTCCTTGCTAGGCTTAATCCTAAACCTGGAACAAAGTTTCTGTCTGGGCACCAGCACAACTAAGTGAAGTTCTGCAGACCCCACACATGTGCATGATTCACTTATGGGGACCAAGGCAGTAAAATACTGTTAATTAGCGTAACAGAGAAGGGCCTTTGGAATAGAAACGGCCTACTCCATACTGTACTCAGCTGTTGCCTTTGTGCTTGGAAAAAGGTTTTCTTCTCTGTAATTCATTAACCTACAAGCTTATCAAGGTGGGAGTGAAGAACTTACTTCCAGCATGGAAACCAGCAGTCAAACTGAGCAGAAATACTTACGTCACTCTTCCTGAACTTTGCTTTTAAGCTCTTCATGCTGATCACATTCAACCTTCCAAACCTTTGAGGAGCTTTTTATCCTTCTTCAATATCTAAACAAAAAAGAAAGAAAAATAAGATTCCAACTCGATACCGTTCAGTTCACTGGCAGCCAAGTCTGAATTGAATTTGCATACCTATATCACCCTTTGAGGACTCAGCCCCCAAGCTCTAAAAAAGATTAACAGCCAGCTACGGGAAACTTTCTATTTCTCCAGTCTTAAAAGCAAGCCTAAGTCTGACCACCAAAGAACAGAGCAAACCTTTACCAAACACTCAAGTATGTATCATATTATACTAGCTACATCTCTACATAATTAGATCGCCAGCATGTCCATACATGAGCAGATTTCTCTGCCCACTGCCTATTTTAACCTTACCATCAGAGCAGCCATTTGGTAAAGTGGCAAAAGCACACATAAGCATGGAAAGCCATTCATTAAAACTTCACTGTTCTATCACCATGGGTCTGCACTGGGTAGCACCAGTACCACCACTATGGTATGCAGAAGTCCAACCACTAACCAAACTCAAAATTATACTTGAACCACACATGACGAACACTAGGACAGCTCAACACAACATAGCAGATAGAATCATCTGAACAAGAGAGAGGTTATTGCTGGAAGAATTGTTTTAGATTATTCCCCATAAGAAACTGTGCATATATTCTTAGAGTCATAGCTGCATATAACTTGGCAGTGCACTATCACAGTCATGTTTCCCCTTCCTCCCTTTCATGCAAAGGAAAGCAGCATTTGAACAAACATATAAATCCAATGGAACAGACAAGCTGCAAACTCTCAGAGAGGAACGATGTGCCTGTGTCTAGCACCAAGTTTCCTACAGAAAGCTTCAGTTATACCACATTTTGCCAATCCAGGACAAACATAACAGCATATTAAAGCAGCATGGCAATGTGATTTTTCCTAGAGCACAGCAGAAAAATTTAATGAGGGAGCAACATCTGGACTGGCAAGAGCACCTAGGTAAAAATGTTCCACATTTCTAGCTTTACAGTACGCTTACTGAAAATAGTCACTTTAATCTACAAGTTTTAGCCGCTATACAAATTCTTTCTGAAGGAACAGTTTAAAGTAAAGGATGTTCAGCTGTATAAACTTCTTCTAGGGTGGTGGGAGGAAAAGTAGAAAAGGTTTTACAGGTCTGGTCAGATAAACCAATAATTGAAATGAGGACTGGAGCATAAATTCCAATAGGTCATGCAGGGTCACTATGTTTCAGATCTCTCTTCAGAAACAATAAATTACAGTTTGATAAGCAAAGGGAAATTCAATTGTTGCGTAAAAGTACATCTCATTACTATGAGGCAAGCTGCTATGATCACTACTCTAAGTTTTAAAAATCCAGCTACACAGTACACTCTTAGTAGAACGCATGTGAATGCTTCCACAAAATGCAATGCTTAGTACCAGTCAGGAATAGCAATTAGCAGTAAGTAAACATGCCATTTAGTTCAACACCATATTTATCTGATAGTCACTTAAGACAAACTCAAGTACTTAAACAAAAAATCACAAGCAAACAAAAAACCCCCATACAGTTTATATACACAAACACATTTCCCACAGGCCACACCCCTCCAACAGGTAATGCGGCTGGGGTAATTCTGTAAGTTGTTAAATATCATTAAATCTAATTAAAATACTCTAAGTCTAATTAAGCAGTCATTTTGAAGTCATATCAGATTCCTGACTGATTCCAGGTGTATGAACAAGGGGTTTAATTCAAAGTTCTTGCATTTAATCACAGGGAGAACAGACTTGTGGCATTTTGCTTAATTATTTAGCACGTAAAACGAAAAAAGGAAAATAAATTTTGCAGCTTTTCACTCCCTGACTTAAATGACAATTTCTTACCTTTTCCTGGGCTGAATGGAGTATTTGTAAATTAGTAAAAAAAATAAATAATTTGAAACATCAGAAAGAAGGAATTTTTTCAGGTTGCTCTAAGAGAAGCATACTGCTTTATTTCTGCTACACCTACTCAAACTTTGGAGGATGTGTTTAAATTGCACAACAGCTGTCACAACCTGCACTGGAAAGGAGCCTGAACCTCAGTAAGAGACCAATAATCTCCTAAATTATCCTCTAGTAACACTAAGGATGATGAGAACTGCAAAGACCAGAAATACCATGGTACAGACAAGACAAATACCATAATTTATCTGGCTTTCTTGACATACCACACCAACAAAAAATGAGAGAGAGAAAATGGAGGACAAAACCCCAAGCTGTTTTAAAAACTTTTGCAAAAAACTCCACAATTTAAAGAAACTTTAAAGCTGTGAAACATTACACAATATCACACAAAATCCCAAACTTAACAGGACTTTTTATTTTAAAACTTAAATGTATTTGACTAAAAAAAAGTAAACCATTTAATTAGACCAGTTAATAAAATATCCTGTGCACAGGCAATTGAAAACAAGAAATCTTTCCTCACATACAGATTGCCAAAGAATTGTCTGATATAGGCTGCCTTTCCCCTTCCTTCCCTGTTAGCATTTTTGGCACCTACAGACGAAAGATTTGTTACAGCTCCAAAGGATGACAAAGTACTCAACTACAAGGCTATTGGAGAGATGACACTCCTTGTAGGTATACACAGAGAACAGCTTCAAAGCTGGACTCTCTTCTCTAAGGAACCTGTAGGAGAGTCTAATTAACGAGTTTTGCGAGCATTCCTAGTATGTTATTTTTCCCCCTTTTGAGGAAGAACGAAGTGCTTCTATCAGAAGACAACTTATTTTTCCCACAGGATACTTCAGTAAATGCATTTTATACACTGAATGCGAAACTCAGACCCTCAGCATAATTAAAAAAGCATGCACAAGGACACAAACCCAGAATTCCCAAGCTTAGTGCGTGTCACATCTGTACTTTTTTCCATAAGAGGTAGTTAAACGCAAATATTAAGGTTACAGTTTACGTGTCATAATGCCCATAATCCTTCAACTGTAGAAACAGAAATGCATGGAGAGAGCTGTCTTTTCTTAGCACTGTTTAAAGGAGAAAATCACCTCTCACAGGGTGTAATTATTGGAATTGATGCAAAAAAGGAGGTCAGCATCCTGATTTGGCAGAGCTTTATGACAACTGCTCATTTGCCAGAGGGGGGATAAAAGGAAGCGCCATTAATACTCTTGATAGGAAGTGACTAGTAGAAATTCACTGGGGAATATGAAGACACTTAAAAACAGTATTTCTGCAATGAATCACAGGTATTAACAAGAAGCATTCTTTACTAATAGTGGCATCTCTCTGCTTTCAGAACAAATGCAGTAATAAATACTGAGCACTGTCATTTTATAGCTGCAGCAAGTTAGCAGCAGGTAAGTGCTTAACTCCAGGGATACTGAACAGCTAATGCCGATCATGTGCTTTTAACCATTAGCTCTGAAATTAAACACCTAGTCCTCTATCTCGTCTTCCTTCAGCTTAGTGCTAAGAAATGGCCTTGAGGAATACAAGCCACGAAAAACATCCTTAGGTTGGTGGTAAACCTATCTAGTTAAAACAAGAGACATTGAAGTGGTGGTAATCTTTGGCCTCAATAATTTCACTGCAACTGTGTTTTAATACACAATACAATCTTTAGGTTTAAACATAGGAAACAGATTAGGATAATCTTCCCCACTGATTTACAGTGAGATTTGTGCAAACCACAGTAAACAACAACACTGACATTTTTTCCCCTTTCATTAAATTCCACTAAAATCAGAGCAAGGCCTTTCAAACAATGTTACCATTAACTCTTTGAACAACCAAGGATCCAGTGATGCAACAGTGAAAAGACTTAGTTTCACTAAGTAAAACTACAAGTCTACAGTAAAACCGCATATTAACCACACTAATGAGAGTCACCCTTTGCTGACCAATAAGAGCTGAATTCAATTAATTTAAGCATCAAAAATCACACATCTCTTTCAAAACACCCTGAGAAGCCTCCATCTCACACAAAGCAATTCCACAGCAAAGCACCACTCATGTCGTCAACTAATTTCCCCTTCCCCTCCCAAAAATACTTCAAAAAACTTTTTTAAGCCTGAGAGGTTACAGAAGATATTTACAGACTCCATGCAGGATCTGACAACAAACATGGGGGAGGAAGGGAAATGAAAAAGGCTCTGGAGCGTGGAAGAGCACTATTGACACTAGACACTTAAACCCCCCTTCTGCGAATACACCTACTCTCACAGGGGAAAATAAGGGGCTCCAGAAGCTTCTCTGCCCAAAGCACAACACCATCACTTATTCTCTGGATGGTCACTTTCTAAACCACAAGCCCTGCTCTGACCCAGAAGCACAAGCCTAGCAGCAGCCAGTGCTGCAGAGCAGCCAAAGGCATCAGCACTGATGTACCCCTTCTGCTGCTCACCTTCAGCATCCAGCTTCACAAATGCTTCATGTGCCCAAGATCCCCTGACCGATATCAAGAATGTGCTCCAACCCAAGCTCTTCCCTAGCACTGACAAAGCCTCACTCCTGCCCGGAGGCATTAGCCATTGCCCAGCCTCTTTGGTTTCTCCCACACAAAGGCAGCAAGCCTGCTATGCCCTAAAAAAAACATTCACCCAACACTTCACCTCTGACTACCTTCCTATTTCCATCCAGCTGAGTATATTCTTCCATCTCTCAAGCCAAATCAGAGAAGCATGTACGATGTGACCAAAAGCAACAGGAACATTTCCCCACTCTTTATCAGCACAGCTCGGTTTTTCCATCTTGAGTAACCCATCCTATCATAGGAAAAGTCAAATAGAACAGAATTTTTTTAACTCAGTGTCACCTATAAAGACAAATAATTCTTGGCTTGGTTAATCTACTATTACTTACTAATGAAAACACACTGAAAAATGCACTGAGAAGCCCAAGCACGACACAAGAGTGGGAGTGATTTATATACAGTTAATCCCACTCTAAACAGAATCAGACATCAGAGATAGCAAGGGCCTTGGGTAACTTAGTACAATCCCTCTATCTGCTCAGAAATCACTGGCAAGGATGTGCTGAACTGTACAAATTTAAGCATTTGAGCTCAAAAGTTAGAGCTCCATAGATATTCCAACATTTACAAATCTGCAGTCATTGCTCCTCCCTCCAGAATGCTTTGCATCAACTCCCTACCCTTACACTTCCTTTTGATATTCAGAATTTGCAAACGTTAAATTTCATTTTAATGGATTCAGCTGAAGCAGTACCAGCCTCCATGGATGTCATCCAGCCCACAAAAACCCAGGCAATAGGCAAGACTGTTGATGTGGGGGTATGTGCAGTTTGTTGAACAGCGTATTCAAACACAGTTCTAGACAGCTGGGAGAAAGCTTGCACCAACAAGGCTTTAGATACAGTGAATTACAGGAGAAGGTTTGAGAGAAATCAAAATGTGACATTGCCCTGATTTGTTTCCTTCACCTATTAGACAGGACTTTGGGCAAAATTCTAGCTCAAATGAAGTTCAGGCAAATTTGTCATTCACTCATTAAATACAATTTTGCTCTGTTCTCACTCCAGCTCTTTTGGCTGGAAATGTCTGTCAACACACACCCAGCTCAATGAAGAGCACAGCAAAAGAGACAAGGCTTGTTGCATGAATTGGGACACACTGCTGTCTTCCTCTGCTTTCAATTTCCCTGCCTCTAAAACAAAAAGGCCCCCTCTTGTATGTCCCTCAATTTTGAGACATCTCCTTTAGTTTGGTCACACATAAGATACATTGCAGTTCCTGAAGACTTTTCCCCATTCAATGCTTAGTTCAACAGGACAAGATTGGAAATGAAGCATCCAGACACAACTGGAAACAGAAAAATGCCAGAGTGCCACTTGTGAGATGTCAGGTCGTAAGTGAGAAACCCCCATGAGTAACAGCACCTAGTACTTGCTGATATGCACTTCTTTCTTAATATTCTATTATCAACCATTCAACTTGATGTTCTTCAGAGCTGGCAAACACTACAAACTGCACAGTTGCAGTGTTAAATCTATGAAAAGATGTATCCATGGCTTTATGGATTAATATTCTGAAATAGCATAAGGCAAAGCAATCATCTCTTAGGGTTAGAGAAACAAAGACAGGAACATCAACGTGATTACTTAAACCACTTGACAAGCCCCACTCCCATAACTGCCTTGGAAGAGTGTTCTAATGAAACTCCTGTAGTCTAGAAATACCTTCAGGGACTGTGCTGATAATACAGCTCCCCTATTCAGCTATCAAGTTCTTGGGCAGGGAAAATATTTTAGCTGATGAAAATGGAGTACCTTTTTTTTAACACTGCTTAAAAAGAGAGAGCTGCATGTGCTTCCCCACAAACACTTCAATAAAAAGCACTAGAAATTCAGATATTTTCTAGTCTGGAAGACTATCAGTGCTATAAACTACCAGGACATCAGTGAGATCAACAAGATCAACACCTATATCTTGGTAGATGGTACTATGGAATGGTATCTATGCTGCCATTCAATGATATCTGGTCAGGCTAGAGGGTGGGGCAGAGAGAAACCTCATTAAGTTCAACAAAGGCAAGTGTTGGGTCCTGTAGTTCATGAGGAATAACCTCACGGACCAGTACAGGTCAAGGGCTAGACTGTTGAAAAGCAGCTCAGCTGAGAAGGACCTGGGAGTCCTGGCAGACAAGTTAAAGATGAGCCAGCAGTGTGTCCTTGTGGCAAGAAGTCCAGTGGTATCCTGGCATGTATTAGGAACAGTGAAGCCAGCACATTGAAGGAGGTTATCCTCCTCTGCTCAGGTCACATCTGGAGTGTTGTGTTCAGTTCTGGGCTCTCAAAAAAGACAAGGAACTACTGGAGAGGGTCCCGAGGAGGGCTAGAGATGATGAGGGGACTAGAGCATCTCCCTTATGAGGAGAAGCTGGGAGAACTCAGCTTGTTTAGCCTGGAGAAGAGACAACTGACAGCCTGGAGAACAGACAACATATCAACAGTTACAAATATCTTACGGATGGGTGTCAGGAGGATGGGGCCAGACTCTCTTTAGGACAGGACAAAGGGCAACAGGCACATATGAAACTCAGGAAGTTCCATCTGAATACGAGACCTTTTTTAACTTCTTTACTTTGAGGGTGACAAAGCACTGGCTGCACAAAGAGGTTGTAGAACCTCCTTTTCTGGAGATACTCAAAATCTGCCTGGTCACTATCCTGTGCAACCTGCTGTAGGTGCTTTAGCAGGAGGGATGAACTAGATGACCCCAAGAGGTCCCTTCCAACCCCAGCTATTCTGTGATTCTGTGATCTTAGTGATAATCAAATGACTTTTACCTCATTTCATTCAGGTTCTGGAAACTTACGCTCAATAACAGCAGCACTAGGTGCTTTACAAATATTGGAGAAGATGTAGTGTTAAAGATACTTCTCCCTACCTTCATGGACTTGCAAATCTTCAGATCTCCTTTTGAGTTTTCATGCTGGTATCTCAGTCAAGTCATAAACAAGGGCCTCAGGAAGCACTCCAGGGTCAAAACTGCACAAAGATGTTTCATGGTATTCTAAAATGCCTTTGGGAAGTCAAACACCTGCAATAACCAACTGTAGTTCCCTGCCTCTCAGCAATTATGAGTAAAGAAATGGAACACCATCAACTACTGAAGTTACAGTGTCACAGGCAGACCAGAATACAAATTCTTTTTCTGTTGTAATGACTGAATAAATTTGGCTCTCTCTCCAATTTACCCATTCCCCCTACAGACAGTGTAAGGGAAAAAAAGAGAATATAAAAATAAAAAAAGACATCTTGTTGTACAGTATTTTGAGTACTTCCAGGCACAAAACCAAAAGAAGACTCTGACAGCTTTAGAAAATATATGTAAGTTATTACAGCACTCATCTAAAATGCAAGATCTGCCTGGAGAGGAAAGGACTTGAGTCAAGACCTAAAACCTCCCAGGCACATGCACTCTCCCCTTCACCCACCTTGAGAGGTGATCATCTCAAGTTCAGCACACTAACATCATTACCTCCAGGCATTACTGGACATCCTGTTCTGGATCTCAACACAAGGGAAGGATGTTTTATTTCACTGCTGTGTCCTTCCACTCCACTAGTCCTTGGCAAGCACCTGGGCTGGTAGCTAGTCCTAAGTGCCAGTGGGGAGCTTCGGTTGCTCCTACAAATCACCAGACCTGCATATGTCTCTGGCAGTTTGACAATGACAAGCTCTGCTCTAATGTATTACTTGAATTACACCTATTTACACTAATTCCTCTGTACCCTAAAAGCGCAAGATTAGATGACTCTCAAAATATCAGGAGCGGCCAGGGTGGACAACTCTGAAAACAAGGCCCAAGCTAAATCAAATGCAAAGCTTTCACCCACATACATTCACAGGCACCTAGACAACCACCTCAAAAAATGCTGGCAAGTGAACAGGCTTCTCAGACATGCAAGAAGTATATGCATGGCAGGAGAGCCAGCTGTTCAAATCTATAACCCCAGAAAATGGGTATGGATTCCATGCTTCCACCTTGGAATCTTCACTAGTTTCCTATCTCTGCCTTACTCAAACCACCAAAGCTTTAAATTTATTTGTTCTAGTCTTCCTTGGCTTTTTCTCAGTAATTATTTCAAGCATTATCCCTGAGCAAAAAGTACTAGCCTACAATCAGCTCCCAAAAGGAATATAATTAGGGTATTGTTACAGTTGGATTTAGAAATTACCAACATCTTACACAAGAACTAGCTTTCATGTTTCTCCAATCACAGATGCTCCCTCAAAAAAAGGCACAAGGCCCTCAGCAGAGAAGGGGAGAAGAAAAAGTGAGCATATAAAAAGGAGATGAGGCAAGTGAGGGAACCCTCTTGTGAAATGCTTACATCGCTTCATGAGGTGAGCAGCCTCCCACCTAGTTTTTTCTCCACTTGATGTTATCCATCTATCGGTTCAGGGAAGCAGAGAGGAGGAGGTTGCATTTTACTGCTTTGCTAGCAGATGCACTCTCGGAAGAGGGAAGAGAATAGCAGAGGGCCAATATTTTTAGAGACTGGAAGGATGGATGTCTGCTACTGCTTAGTGGTACTGACTGGTACTGGTACTGAGCCTGGCTCCAGCTCAAGAGAATCCTGAGCTCATATCAAGCATCGTTATACTCAAATGCTCTTTCACTCTGGTTCCTACGGCAGTTATGTGATTCTTCTATTACTAAATAAAATCTTATTGACAGCTTTGTGTGAGTGTCCCAAGACAAGAGCCAACCAGGTCATTGACAGATATTTACTAAATTCAGTTACTCCTAGTTAATCCTGGATATCACAAAACCTTTCTAAAATGATGTATGTGCAGGTTTTGGCATTTTTTTTTTTAAATAATGCACACTAATCTACAACACGTTGGGGCAAAGGAGAAAGGGGGGGAAAAAGGAAAGAAGATACCACAGTTTCTACCAAAGTAGCACCAGAGCAGAAGCGTTTTAATCAGTTCTGCAATAAGCAAGCTCATATTCACTATAGAAACAAACAGGAGAATTTGTTAGAGGTTCTGAAACGCTGTTAAAGGCAGGATTTAACTAGTCTTCACACGGATAAAGTTAAGAATGTCACAAGTGGCAACAGCAGACTGCAGAAGGCTTGTGCTGCCAAACGCTGTGCAAGAGAAAAATCTTTCGCATGCCCTGTGGGAAGTTAAATGCACAGGCTACTGGCTAGACTCGATACAACTCCTCAAGTAGAATATACTTTTTTTTCTTTTTTAACGGCTACAGAGAATACGGCTCCCTTAATCCTGCGCTGCCAGCGGAAGGCGCAGCCCCTCCGTGTGCCCGCAGGGTACCAGGCGCCGGGACCGTCCGCGGGGCGGGGGGAGCCCTGCCCCGGGCTCCCACCACATCCCACGGGAGAGCACCGGGACACCCGGAGCGACCCTTCTGACTCCACTGAGGAGTCTCAGGGTCCTCCCCGGGAGGGACTGAATCCCGTCGGGGCGCCCCGGGAGCGGCACCGCCGGGGCTCAGCCGGACCCGGCTCGGGGGGACCGGCGATCCCCGAGCCTGGGGCGGCCCGGGCGGCACCGCCGGGGCTCACCCGGACCTGGCTCGGGGGGACCGGCGACCCCCGAGCCTGGGGCAGCCAGGGCGGCACCTCCCGGGCTGGGGGTCCTGCAGAGACCCC
>VWZG01004177.1:0-15924 GCA_013396735.1 Grallaria varia | reverse complement strand
TCACTGCTCGCCAGGCACCTCAAGAGGGAAGGGAAAAAAAAGGCCAAGCAAAACACAAAACCACGAAGCAAATAAAAAGCAATAACCAAGGGCCAGCGACTCACGGGCTGCGTCCCCCTCGCTGCTCTGCGCTCCCCCCACTCCGCGCAGACGGGGCTGTGCGGCGGCGAAGGGAGAAGGGAGAAGAGAGAAGTTCGCTCCTGTTGCGCCAGGCTGCGACTTTCCCCGCTCGGGCTCGGCCGGGGAAGCGCCCGGCGGTGCCGGCGGAGGCGGGAGCAGGTGGGCGCCGCACACAAAGCCCCATTCACAGCGCCCGCCGCGGCCGCCGAGCGCGCACGGACCCTCCTCCTCCTCCTCCTCCTCCTCCTCCTCATTTTCCTCCTGCTGCTCCCGCTGTCCGCCGCCGCCTCCCCTCTTCGCGCCGCGCTCTCACCTCATGGAGCAGCCGCGTCCCGCTACGGCCGTGCGAGTGTCCCTGACGGCGCGGGGAGCGATGCGGGCGCTGCCGAAGGGCGGAGCGGAGCGGCCCGGGACACCGGGGGCGGGATACAGGGCGGGATACAGGGCGGGATGCGGGGCGGGATACAGGGCGGGATGCGGGGCGGGACATCCCCGCGCCGCCACGTGACCGCGGGGGCTGCGGCCCCCCGTGGGGAGGGGGAAAGGGCTGCGGCCGGCAGGGGAGTTGGATCGGTTGGGATCGGGTAGCCCACGACTCGTGCCCCGGGGAGGGGCTGCTGACGGGAAAGGGTGGGCAGGGAGTGCTCGTGGAGGGCGCTCCGAGGAGTCCACCCTGCTGGCTCGGAGCCGGGGATGGGGGGTTCTGTGTGTGTGGAGGAGGTGGGTGTGGAATCACAGAATATCCCGAGCTGGAAAGGACCCACACGAATCATCGAAGTCAAGCTCCTGGCCCTACAAAGAACAATCCAAACAATCCCACCATGTGCCTGAGAGCATTGTCCAAACGCTCCTTGAACTCTGTCAGGCTCAGTGCTGTGACCACTTTCCTGGGGAGCCTGTTCAGTGCCTGACCAGCCTCTGAGTGAAGAACCTTTTTCTGATGTGCAACCTAAACCTCCCCTGGCACAACTTCAGGTCATTGTTTTGGGTTCTGTCACTGGGTCACCACGGAGAAGAGATCAATGCCGGCCCCTCCTCTTCCCCTTCTGAGGAAGTTGGAGACTGCAATGAGGTTTTCCCTCAGTCTCCTCCAGGTTGAAGGTTAGTGCCAAGTGGCTGCCATTTCTGGATGCCTTCAGGTCTCGCCAGGAGAAATCTGGGGGCAGGAGGCCAAAAATTGTCATCTTGAAGTTCTTCAAGATGCACAAATGCTTCAGCACATGAGGGAAGTCCTGTGCTTTGGTGCTCTCCAGAGCTTCCCTGTGCATCAAATTCCCCTTTCTCAGACCTCTAGGTAGGAAGGATTGCTTCAGAAGAAGAAGTTGGCTACTTCTTGCTTAGTATCTGAATCAATGACTGGTGTAGTGTTTGGTTACATAGGAACTTGGAGGTCAGAGAATCACAAGTGGGCTTTATAGCTGTACCAAGGTTCTGATTCACTGCATGTGCTCCAGAAGTCTCTTTTCTGTCTAGGCCAAACCCTTCTTCTTAAAGGTGAACCTCTAATGTGCCCTTTCTTGAGTCTTCTGGCAAGCTCATCAGAAAAATCATCTCTGCAAGACCTTGGACACTTTGTCAATGAATTAACCTGTTAAGTGAGTTGGTGAGCCTCTGCCTATCATCTCACCACAAGAGTCCTACCAGAGCTGCTAGAGCTGCTTCCCAGCATGTCCTGCCCGGGTACTGGTCCCACTCACCACAACTGCGTTCCCTGCCTGAGAAGTTCTCCTTTAATCTCTGTGATCGCTCTTATCTTCTCTGTTCTCAATAGTATCCACACCTTCTAAAGTGGCAAACAGTACAGGGAGGAAATGAGCACTTCAAAACTTCAGGTCATTATTGTAATAGTGGCAAGTATTGTTATTAAACAAATACACTTGATTATCACCAGAGGCATACTTTCCTCTGCTAATCTGCAGTCCTTACCTCAGTCAATTTGTTCTGTGTGTGTTTTACCTTTGAGAACAACCATCATTGTGCCAGCCCTGTTTCCTCTCTTTTTTTCTTATAAAAAGGACACTCATCAAAATATGAATCTAATATAGTTAATGATGAGAATTTAATTTCCCCAAAATAGATAGAGATAGGAAAATTAAAATTCTCTGCAATGCTAGCTCATCAGCTACAAAACATACTACATTTATTATTGAATTATTTTTAATTCCTGTTATTCTAAAAAGTCAAATACACATGTAGAGTATGGTTAGAAAGTCTCCTGCCCACTTGTACCAACAGCAGCAAAATTCTGTGTAATCATGTGCGACTAATATGAAAATGTTAGTTCATCACTATCTCTTGCATTTGAATAGTTTGACCAAGTAGAATTTTTATTCCCATTCTCAGTACTGGCATACAATAAAGATGGAGTTTGAATAAATTTGCATGGGATGGTCATATGTAAAGTGGCACACGAATAAGAGATACTACCTTTTGTCTACAGTATTATAAAATGTTCAGTTCTTGAGAACTGGGAAATACTGTATATACTAGTTACCAGAAAAGTATTGTTCATCTTATAAACTGTGGACTGGGATAAAGGCTTTGGGCTTTGTTGTGACAGCAAGCTTAAATGCAGGAAAGCAAACTGATCTGTCTGACAGAACCTAACTGCCCTCTAGGTTAGTGTTCTTGCATGGAAGACTGTTCCTTAATCTCCCCTTTTCTGAGTGCCCTTTTGGGTCCCCCTCCAAGGGCCAGACATTGCTTCTCATTCAAAACACTCCTATGTAATTTTGTTACTGATGCCTCTGCAGGCAGGGGACAAGGCTGGGAGCCAGGTGAGCTCAGCTCTATCCCAGACTCTGCCAAACTGTGCTGTAGGACTCTGCCATGGTCGTGGTTTTCCACCTGTGCTTCTACTGTAGGACAAACACAACTCTTTTGAGTGTTTCACTGAATGCTCAGTATGAGCCAACAGAAATTGTTAGTAGGATGGAGAGAATCTAATCCGCAGGAGGCAGAAGGTAAAGTATATCCTACACAAGCAGCTTCTCTCAAAATCTAAGTATTAGCACATCGGCTGTGTGACAGCCTTCCCACGCCCCTGTTCCTTCGTACAGCAGGCATGAGGCAAGGGTGGGAAAGGATGGGAATATCCCCCTCTGCATAGCCTCCTGGAAAACAGGAGGGGTTGCAGTCAGTTTGGACCTGGGAATTGGCTGCCCATGGTGAGGATGTAATGAAATCACCCATGCATTCCTAGCCACTGCTCCAGAACAGAGAGGCCTGAAGTGGCTTAGAGATGTCTTTAATCACATCTTATCACTCTGTCTTGAGAGCATCTGCTAATTAGCTTACTTGTTAATATTTTGAATTCTGCTTCTGGCTAGTTGTTAAACTTTTCTTTGCTGCCTCTGGCTACTGTCTTTGGCAGAACACAAAGCACTGGTCACATCTCGGCCTAGAAATTATTTGCAAAAGAAATCACATTCCCAAGCTGGCTGTTCACTTCCTTCAAGCAGCTTAAACCTGTTCTATAAGCTATAAGCACTGCATTTTTCCTTCCCTTGTTGGACTTGTTCTGGTCTCATTATTTTCAATTGGAATGTAATTTGTTTTACTAATACTGGCTGCTATTTTTTGCTGAATGACAATTTAAAGAAAGTTTGGGTTTAGATTTTGAGACATAGTTTTGTTCCCAGACTGTTCTGTGCTTGCAGTAAAGTATTTTTTTTCATCCTTTGTAACAGATGTCCCCCTTAAATGCAGGAATCTCTGTGGCAACAAGTGAGAGAGTTAAAAAGTGTCATTTTTATCTGCTCCCAACAGAGCGCTTTCTTTTTTTAATAACTTGTTAGCACAGAAAGGAGGTGCTTGATGCCTCTTCACAATATGTTTCAGAAAACTTGGTTGGGAATTTTTTGCCTTTACTGTTTCTGTGCTTTCAGTGTGGCAGCAGCAATGGGTCTGGCAGGGTCAACACAGGAGAACACCAAAAATTGAAGAAACAACTGGAGCTGCTCAGACTGGGCTCTTGACTGAGACAGAATCTTCAGAGAGAAAAAATCCCACCTAGGGACTTCCTTTACTTTGAACTTTAATTTCAAAGTGTTAAGGAAAAATACAGTAATAGCTGCAGGGAATTGTCTAGATTATTTCAACTTTCAGGTTGGATATTTCCTCTGCTTCCGCCAACCTTCCTTCTACCTCATGGTTTTTCCATCTGGGGTCTGCTTTTCCCACCTGTCTGCATGGAGGGCCAGTTTATAATTTGACCTCTTTACGGTCCCAGGTGACATTTCTAGGAAAGCTCCAGAGAAATTCAAGTTATTTTGCCTTTGCGATTCTTCCTGCACTACAGGGCCCTGCTATGCCACTGCCACAAATGACACAATGGTGTTGGGCTGCCTTGCAAATATGAATGTCACTGTTTCTAAATCCTCCTGTGGTTTTGCAGCAGAGATCAGCTGAATGCTGGGCAACTCGTCTTAAATGCAGCTTTACCAGGCTGGGACTGAATAGATGTTCTAGTTAGGAAAGAGTACAGTCCTCCAGAAATGTAGCTTACTGTTCTCTCCCTGTGCGAGGAAGGATATTATCTGCCTCTAGATATAGTTTTCTTTTCAGTTTGTAGCCACTGGAATATACAAAAGGAATTAATACAATCCTTCTTAAGTACAAAGAGTAAAAATTGTCTAATTTTTTTTTCTCTTTCTCACATTATTATGGAAATCTGTGCTTACATGTCAGTACCTTTGATATGAAAGTGCTTTTTGTTGGTTTAACTAGGAGTTTCTTGGCCTTTTTACTAGCACCCAGTGTAAAATAAGTTTATCTTGTATATCTTCCCTGTAGGGAGAAACTCAGCTTAGAAGTGGGCTTGATGATCTAATGCAGCTTTCCCATAGAGCATCAGAATTACTCCGTAATGTATTTCATTCTGAGATTATTTTAAAAGCACAAGTCCATGGAAACAAAAAAGGAGGATTACATGCTCCTTACACAAACAGATTGAGCTTGAAATGGCAAAGCATCTATATGAATAATTTAAAAAGGAAAAAGTGTTTCATTTCTTCTTATAGAAAAGCTCATTGAGCTGAAAGGCAACCAACTGTCCAAACAGGCAACAAGACCTTTGAAGATAAAGAACAAAGATTTTTAAAAGCCTATCCCAGAACCAACAGGGCGTATTTCAGGTTGCAATACCATGAATACTGTTTTTGTGTAGTATCCTCTGCTTTGTCTTTTCCAGCAAGGGTGCTTCATTCTCACTTGCTCAGGGCCATGGAAATTCTATTCATTTGGTCTTGCTCAAGTTTTGTCCATTCTTCTACTGGCAAGAGGAAATTCTTCTCTCTGCTTAGCCCCACAAATACAGATGGGAACTTACATCACTTATGAGAAAATCCCCTGCTTCCCAGCCCCTTCACAACCTAGAGACTTCCCTGCAAGCTTGAGGGTTGAGGTTTCTCAAAAGCCTCATGGGAACATCTGTGTGAAGCCACCAGACTACCACAGACCAGGGAGAGCATACCTTGTGTGGAGCTGACTTCCACACCTCCACAGATATAAAGGGCCCTTTGAAGGCACACCACTGAAAGTCCTGAAAGGCCAGTTGCCCAAGAACAAGCAAGAAGATTATACTAATCTGAGGATCACTAAAGAGAAAAATCCCTAGTGTTTAATTATGCTGGCGAGCACCTTGATTATGTTGTAATAGCACAAAAGTCAAAGCAGTTCCCACAGGAAGAGGCAGCTCCATGCCATGTACACTCCACACAGGAGTGCAGGGAGTTGCTTTGTCTTTAGTCTTGCACTAAGGTTTCTATTCCATTCAGAATTTGTGAATCAATTTCCTCTTCCTATTCAAACCTGAGAAAACCACATTCCTGCATATTTTATATGACTATTTGCATTACAGAGAAACCAAGCACCTTGCAAATGGCATTTCAAACTGCTTATTTTTTATCTTTGCTCCTTACAGGATTTCTGAATGTACTTGGCATCTGCAAGATGAAACTTCAGTTCTGTCCTGTGCTGTATTCCCATGACACAATTCTGCTGCTGATTTTGTTGTGGAGGTGCAAAATCCCATACGCATTCTATCTTTGTTGACACTCTTCCAGGTTTTGGAAAAGAAGTTTCCTTGTATCTCCAAAGGAACTGCATCTCATTTTGTCAGTCATCAATTTTTGTTTTTTCAAATACTTCCTCTGATGCAGAGTTTCAGACCATATTTTTTCTTCTATGAGTCTTCATTTATTTTGAGGCTGTAAGATCTTACTTTTGTATGTAATAAAAGCCTGTTTAAGAAGAAAAAGATGAAACAAAATCCATGGTTTCTTTTCACTGTATCAGGTTAATTTCGTCTGATTCATATTTGCATGCAAAGTCCCCTGCCTCTGCTGGACTTGGTGTAAATGAGTGTCAGACATTCCTTTTTACTTCTCAGAGATGGTTACAGAATTTATCCTGGATCACAAGAAAAAATATCAAAGGCATGGAAAGTGGGATGGGATCCAAGTTTAAGACTGTGATTTAGTGGTGGAGACGTTGGAGATTTCTGCACTTTGCACAAGGACAGATATAAATCTTAGGTAATCCTGCTCGGCCAGAGAGGCTTTGCATAAGGACTTCTACAAATGAAGCACCTAATTACCCCCAAATATGTAGTAAACAAAAGAGAGTAAAGCTTTGATATGCTGTACCAGTTCTTAGAGATTTGACAAACCAAAGGAATACAATTGTACTTAGAAATTTATAAATACAGACCCAAGGGCAGAGTTGCATGAAGTGATAAGGTCTGGGTTTGGCATTGTTGAAGTTAAAAAAGGCCAAATCCATATTATCCAGAGTATAAATTCACTCCACTCAATAGAAATAATTCATATTTTCTTGAATTGATGTCTTCAAAGTGATTTCTTCTGTCTAGTAGAGTTTTTCTCACATGGAATATCATGTATCTGTACAATGCATTGCTGAAATGTCCTCTACTCTCACAGTTTTACACTGTGCTCTTGCTCTTTTGCTTGAGTATTCAGTCTCAGGCACTTCACTGCCTACCACCAAAGTAGCTTCAGTCCATCTGTTTAGCAGGCTTCTCTGGCTTGAGGGAAGAAATAATTTGCCTGCCGTGGAATGACCCACGGGATCATATCATTCTGTATGAGCGTTGCGTCAAAAGATCAGTGGTCACCAGCAGGGTGATCCCCCGTTCTCCTTCCACATTCTCATCCATCCTTCATGACCAGCTGGGGAGTTGTGTCTGTGACTGAGTCTCAGCTAAATCTTATCCTTCTCTCCCCGGGCAGAGAAGGAGATACAAGTCCCAGCATGCTCTCACCACAAACCCATCTGCTGCAAATTATACCCAACATACCATGGGCCTTTATTTTCTAGGAACCATTAGGTTCCTCGTGCACATCCATGTAAACACCATGTGGTAGCTGTACTGATCTGATGCCAGGTTAGATGTGCTCAGATTTAAGGTCATGTTTGTGCTGAGAGGTGCCTAGCTATCCCCAAATCCTCTAATAGTGACCTTGAAACCATGGGCTGTTACAGCTGATAGTATGCAGAGTTCCTGGAAGTTAAGACTTCAACTCCTAACTGGGATCAGCAACATCTTCAAGTGTCCTTCTGTTGTCTTCTAATAAACTGAATGCACAGATTTCAGTTTGCTCATACCAGTTTTTTATGAAGAAAGAACTTTTTATTGAGTTTGAACTGCTGTTCAGGAAAATGACAGTAAAGCTCTTTTTTTTTTTTACTTGGAAGAGTGCAAATTTATGCAAGAGATCTGATCTTACAAAGAGGTCTGGTGGCACTGACCTCTAAGGAAATATGGAGCCTGACTTTGGAGCCTGTTAACTTTTGCCATGGGCACTGAAGTCTGTTCCTGCAGCTTGTGACAGCGAGAGCCCAGATGACAGTCTGGTATTGTTTTCATTTTCTTTAGCTTTCCAATTTAATAAAGGTCATTAAATGAACATTTCCTTCAAGTCAGTTGCCTTGCTTCTGTTGTCCTGAATAACAATATGACTACTGAGAGATAGGGATACAGTTTATTAATCAACTTCTAAGTACATTTAAAAATAAAAGCCAAGAAGCTGTAGCCTCAGGTTGAAATTATTACTGGAAAGAATGGAACCATTTACTATATAATATGATAATACAACACCAAAACTAATTAAGATAGAATTGTTTGCTTGGATACTTGCTTGCCATTTTATTTTACTCTGCAATTTTAAAACACAATCTCTGCAAATGAACAGTGCATACATATTAGCACTAAGGATGTTCTGCATTCCATTTTAAGTAGTTGAATAACAAAATTATAGCTGCAATTGGATGCTGAAGAGTGAAGACAGATGGATACAGCAAACATTTTTTTTCTATGAACGTTAGATAGTTGTTGATTGTTGGAATGAAGTAAATACCAAGTACCTTGAAATAATTTTTATTGCCTTTTATCAGCATTTGTTTCTGCAAGAAACAAAGTGTCTTTGTTTTTCATATGCCTATTCAGAANACAAGTTTTATAGATCGTCCTTTGTCTCCTTAAGAATCCAACAAGTTTCAATTCAGCTCAAAACATCATAATTTATTAAATCACTCTTACAATCAGCCTTATTATTTATTCCAGAATCCCACATAGGTTTTACTTTGCTCCTTTGGATAGTCTAAGTCCAGTTTGTGTATGAAATTGTTTGCAGAATGAAACAGCAATCACATTCACGATTATTATGTCTGGAAAATGTATTCTCCAAAGATTGCAATGAGATGGCAGCTGATAGCAATGAGATGCTGACTGGTGAAGAATAGCCTCTGGTATCAACCTCATTCTTCAAAACGGTCAGTCCTTTGAGAGATTTGTTTGAAGTATTGTATTTTCATGCAGCTTTTGAACTTCACCTCTGTTTCTCAGCATCACACCTCTCCAAGACTTTGCTCTCATTGTCAGGAACCTGACTGTCTCACATGCCGTCCGTCAGCATACACCAAATCAAGCCTTTTTTCCCTCAATGATGAATGAATGTTACACAAAAGAACAGCAGGGCTCCGTGAGATACATCTTCCAAGCTGGGATCATGGCCTATGCCTGCCATATGGGGGCTTAGACCCCCAGGTTTACACTACACCAGCTGGGAGTTTTTACTTCAGACAACTTTTGGTCTTGTCCCCTGAACAAAGTGTCCCCAACACAGATGGTTCAAACACCAAAAGTGCAAATCATTGATTCAGACCCCTATACCCTCACTCTACACAAGCCCTCCAAGGAGCTGGAGTGTGTTCCACATGTCTCTGAGATGGAGCTGCTTCTGAATCTAATTCATTTGCACCAAAGTTGCCCTGTGAATCAAGCCAACATGACAGCAGATTAACTCTCTAGCCACACCAAATCAAAATGTTAATGTAGACACAGTAGAAGCTTCCTGACTTATTCTAAATATGATGACTTTGACTCAGTTTAGAAACCAGAACCAGGACAGTCCCCTTATCTTGCTACACCACAGCAAATACCTGTCCAAATCCTCTCTGCGTGGGAGGAGGTGGGATGGCATGATATGTATCCATGTATGGAAGCTGATTCAAATTAAATTGAATCCATGCCTCACCAATAGGCCTTTAAATCTCAGTTCAGTTCATGATGGAGTGAGATGGCCATCAATATGTAGCAGAATTTAATCTACAAAGTAGCCTGTATTGTCTTTTACAACTAGTATCCAAAGAAGCATTTATCCACCAGCAAAGGTTTTGTGCTTCACTAGTCCAGCAGGTTAGTGAAGAGTGTGATGTTCCTTTGTTAAAAGACCTAATTAAACTAAGAGGATCAAGTGTTTAAGAAAATTTGTAGTTATGTTGCAGTTATTACCCGAAATAAGTAAGAAAAATTATGCAATTTATCAGTGTTTGCGCTTTTGGTTTGGTTTGGGATTTTATTGTGGTTTCAGTTTGGTTTGGGTGCTTTTTGGTTTTGAGGGGTTTTTTTTCCCCACTTCTTCCTCTCCTGGATGGTTAGAGAACAGTCTCTTCCCTTAAATTTTTTGTCAATTTGTGATGATCAGCCTCAGGGTAATGAGAATAGCAGAGAGTTCTGCTTTGTGGGCTTCATGCTATATGTGGAATTGCATTTAATATCAGCACTTTTATTTCCTGAGGATACTTTTTAGTAAAGAATTTTGTGAAAAAAGATTACAAAAATTTACAAAAATCTTAATTTTTGTGCCAATTTAATCTAATACAATAGATCATCTTCTCACTTGCAAGGATGATTTCTCTTACTACATTTAAAGTTCCTCTAAAGTGGATCCAATTACATTTTCACTGTTTTTTGATTGGGTCTGTTTTGTTTTGTTTTGTTGGGGTTTTTTTTTTGCCTTGGTGTGAATAAAAACCTACCCATATGCTCCATTATTTCCTTTAGCTAATATTTGGTAGTTATCTGGGTAAGGAGCCAGATCTGCTTCCATTTGCATGGTTACAGCTCCCAGTAACATTAAACCATACAGAGACTGGATCCTTACGTATTATCTCATTATTAAAACTACTTATTGGAGTGTTAACAAAAGCTGAGTAAGCACTGAATCCTAAGGTCATGACTATATCCTTCACCAGCATTCCAGCCATACCAGTATAGATGGCATATTTGAATGCTTTTTTTCATTGGTTGTGGGTTTTTAATGCCCCTTACTTACCGACTTGGAATCTGTGGTCTATGAAACAAAATAGATTAAGTGGAAACCTTAATAATCCAAAGTCATGATGTGTACCGTTAACACAGATCTACTTATCTGATTATGTACTTGCTCTTTGGGGTAGTTTGCACCACAAAAGACCAGCTCAAAAACTGGTGAAGCACACAGCTAAGCCAGCCACATCTTTGCACAGAAATGTTGCAATACCTGTTAGCAAGAGGAAATTATCCTTATAAATTGCACTGTCAGTAAGAATTCTTTTTCGTGCATATCCCATCAACTAATAGTTTTCAGAGTATTCAGTCTGGAACTACAGAAGAGGTTCATTGCTGCTTTCTGGTCCTTGAGATTCTCAAAGGGCAAGCATTCATTTACAGAATGAAAATGAAAAAACACAGATGGCCAGAACTGATATTGTTACTAAAAGCAGTTAAGAACCAATCCTGGAATTTCCATTTACTTAGATAGTTCCTTCTGATGCAAATAGTCCTACTATATTAGAACAGATTATAGGCATAAGCATGGGATGCATAAATGTCAGAAAATTATCTAAAACCTGCAGCGGTGTGTGTATTATGTCTAGTTGAAAGCATTCCAACACATAGTTATATTCTTCAATCTTCTTATTTAATGAAAATGCATCATTCTAAGCTTTTCCTTTCCCTGCTATGAAAGTGCTCTGAAGATGTTCAAAAGAGAGTGTGTGTTTCTCATCATAACTTCAGGCAGTGACAGGTTGAGACTGTACTGAAAGCTAATCAATAGGACCAATTTATATTTAGTTTAAATTTTAATCAGTAGAAACATATCCTAAGATTTTATTGCTCTGAGATGAGATTAAATCCGTAACAAAAAATATATGAAGATGAAATGCTTCTGTTGGATATATGGGCTGTCTCTATTAAACTGGAAATTCAGTATATAAGATTCTTTCATAGTCTGTTTCCTCAGGGCCATAAATCAGATGTGCAGGAAATCCTTGCTAGTGTCAAGACCAGCCAATAAACCTCATTTATGCTGACAGTTGTCTTCATTGATCAGAGAACAATTTGGGTTTCACAGCCATTCATCTAAATAAATTCAAAACCCTCCCAGGCTACATGTGTAAGTTTTTGAGATGACCCTGCATCCATGAGGATTTTTTTAAATATTTCTATTAGTAATGACAATTATTGATGGAGTGGGTTCCTCTAGTTCTTCCTCTCCCGTCATCCTCCCCCACACCTTTTGTCTTGCAGTCTCCAGCACATTTGCTCTCTCTGTCTGGTTTCTTCCTTTACACCTCCCCTTCATCCCTTTGCCCTCTTCCATGACCCATGTTTTCTTTTCCCTGTGTGCATTTCTCCCCTCTGTTTACCTCTGTTTCTCCCAATCTTGTTTTAACACTCCTCCCCCATTCTTTCTCCTCCCATCCATTTTCTTCCCAGGTATTGTGGCAGAGAGGGCAGCCTTCATGATGAGATTCAGTTTTTCTAAGGCTACTGATCATGAACTAATCCTTTCAAAGATTATGTTTTAATTAATATATCTAGAGTTATACCCAAATCTGAGTACCATTACAATGCTAGTCATTACATTGTAGAGCAGACAACTGGAAAAAAAAAAGAAAGCTTATGTCTATTAATTATTCTGGCTAATTTTCCAGGCTATTACTGCTCAAAAAGTACCAACTCCCCAGTGCACACTAACTTCCTGGTGCCCAGATCTCCCTGCTTCCCCCAGTAATTACCTCAGAAAGCCAAAGGGTGCTCTAACAGGCCCTGAAGGTCAAAGCAAAGTGAACAAAATACTACAGCTGATGGTAAAATCCCATTATCTATCAGGCCAAAGTGGGCACAACTTTCATGATGGAACAGAACATGGTTTGCTACTGGGTTTCCCCTCTAGCTCATCAGGTACCTATGGCTGACCTCATGTATACTTGCAATTTTCATTATTTATGCACTTGAGACTCAGTTGCATTCATATTAAACCTTATTTACATGGCTTTACCAGTGAAAGGGAATCTCTGAGTAATTTGTAAGTTACTTTGATATCTAAGACTGATGTGACAGGGCATTAGAGGAAAGTGTTTGCTGTCCCTTGGCAATTGGCACAAATCCAGAAAGAAATGTTCAAGGCAGATGATGTCTTTCCAAGACGTGAGCATTAGCTCTTGCACGTTACTGGACTGGGTAAAAAATTAACTGAGAGAAATTTTGTGAAACAGGCTACACCTGTGATGAGATTGAATGTTCACAGTAGTCATTTGTAAGCATAAAAATATATCCATTTTTATATTTTTTTTCTGTAGATTTTATCTTTTTGTTTGTTTGTTTGCAAACAGCTCTAGAAGTTACAGCATTTTTTGCAACTGTAGGAGAATAAAGGTATAGTAACATTATTTGCTTGGTTTGCTTTTTTCCTTTGAACAGGAGCCACATGGAAAATCACAAATCAGCTTTTGAACAGAAGGAGAAATTGTGTGAGGGAGTGTCAGTCTGATCATGATAGCCTTGTTCTCTATTTATAGACTCTGATGTTTCCAAAGAAGACTTTGAATAGAAACTTATGTACCCAGTTGCTAATAAAAGTCCTTGCAGTTCAGATGCTCTGATTAGCTTAGTACTGTGAGGTGCAACTCCTGGTCTTTTCCAATAGGCTGAGATCTGCCTCCATCAGCCCCCCCAGCCTCCTCTGACTGAGGAGTAACAACCTGAGGGAGGCTTGGTAACTGTGATTAGGGCCAAATGTTCTATAAATGTTTTGAAAAGCAATAATAAAAATGTGCAAGCAACAACAGATAACACCAGGAAACCTCTCTTACTGCTCTAAAGATGTCACTCAAATGCAGTTTCTTTTCCTGTCAACCGAAAGAAGTTCCTTAGGAACTTAGGTCTGGGCTGGGACTTCCTACAGTTTTCATTCCGTGTAGATAAGTAGAATGGGTATGATCCTAGCTAGAGGCTGCATCAGAAAACTCCCATGCACACCCTCAAGTCAAAGATCCCTCTGTCTGTTACAAGGTTTTGCAAACTGCTTCTACCCTGGGAAGAGGAGAAGAGGTTGGGAGAGCATGTTTGGAAACTCTTAAGCTAATAATAACCCTGGTGTGGATCAGCTATAAAAACACAAAGGTTATACTCCAGCAAAACTTCCACATTGGACTGAAAAAGTGTTCTGACTTTGAAAAGCAGGGAGGATTTTACCTAGATAATTTCCATAAATACTGCAAAATACGTACAGCATGGCCTCCCAAGCAATTCTGTCCAATTCTGGAGACTCTTTATGCTGGCCTTGCCACCATGGAAAACTAGCAAAGACCTGTAACTCTTCCCTAAAAATTAAGCTGTGTTTGTCTTTTTGAGCTGTGGTTGTATTTGGTTTATGTACACAGCATAATCAACCTGAACTTTAAATGAGAGCTCCCTTAGCCTAGCAGAGAGATTGTCTGAGCAGCCAGGGATCAGATTAGGGGAACTAAAGCCCTGATAGAATTAAATCTGGCCAGAGTTACCAAGTGCAACAAGAAAAGCTTCTACAGGTATATTGGTTATAAAAGGAAGAGTAGGGAAAATGTGGGTTCTCTTCGGAAGAAAACAGGAGATCTGGTTACCTAGGATATGGAGAAGGCTGAGGTTCTCAAAGACTTTTTTTGCCTCAATTTTCACCAGCAAGTGCTCCAGCCACACTGCTTGAGGCACAAAAGGCAAATGAGGTGATTGGAAGAATGAAGAACCATCTGCTGTGGAAGACCAGGATGAAGAATATCTAAGGAACCTGAAGTTGCACAGGGCCATGATCAGATGCATCTGCAGGTCCTGAGGGAACTGGCAGATGAAGTGTCTAAGCCACTAACCATGATATTTGAGAAGTCATGACAGTCCTGTGAAGTTCCCACTGACTGGAAGAGGGGAAAGATAACCCCTATTTTTAAAAAAGGATATACGGAAGAACTGGGCAACTACAGGCCAGTCAGTCTCACCTGTGTACCTGGTAAGATCATGGAGGAAATCCTCCTGGAAACTGTGCTAAGGCACATGGAAAATAAGAAGGTGATTGGTGCCAGCCAACATGGCTTCACCAAGGGCAAAATGTGCCTGACAAGTCTGGTGGCCTTCTACAACAGGATTACAGTGCTGATGGGTGAGGGAAGAGGGACTGACATCATCTGCTTGGACTGGGGCAGAGTATTTTACACTGTCCTGCACAACATCCTTGTCTCTAAAATGGAGGCACATGGATTTTGTGGACAGACCACTCAGTGGATAAGGAATTGGCTGGAGGAAGACACTCAAAGTGTTGCAGTCAATAGTTTGATGTCCATGTGGAGACCAGAGACAAGAGGTGTCCTTAGGGGTCAGTATTGGGACCAGCACTCTTTAACATCTTTGTTGGAGACATGGACAGTGGGATCGAGGGCATCCTCAGCAAGTTCACTGGTGACACCAAGTTGTGTGATGTGATCATCACACTGGAGGGAAGGGATGCCATCCAGAGAGACCTGGACAGGCTTGAGAGGTGGGTCTGTACAAACCTCATGAAGCTCAGGCAAGGTCCTGCACATGGGTGGGAGAGTCCCAAGCACTAACACAGGCTGAGTGGAGAAAGGATTGAGACCAGACCTGGGGAAAAGGACTTGGGGCTGTTGGTTCACAAGGAGTTCAACATGACCCAAAATGTATTCTTGCAGCCCAGAAAACCAACCTCATCCTGGGCTGCATCCAAAGCAGCATGAGCAGCAAGTGGAGGGAAGTGATACTGACCCTTGACTCTGCCCTGGTGAGACCAGATGTGGAGCTCTGCATGCAGCTCCGGGGTCCTCAGCATAAGAAAGACATGGACCTGCAGGAGCGAGTCCAGAGGAGGCCACAAAGACGGTCAGGGGCAGGAGCACCTCTTCTATGAAGACAGTCTGAGATAGGGCTGTTCTGCTTGGAGAAGAGAAGCTCTGGGGAGACCTTATAGCACATTCCAGTACCTAAAACAGGCCAGCATGAAAGTTGGAGAGGAACTTCTCACAAGTCTTCAGCAACTGGTCTAGTGAAAGGTGTCCCTGCCCATGGCAGTGGGATTGGAACTAGATGATCTTTAAGATCTCTTCCAACTCAAACCATTCTTTGATTCTGTGATAACATGCATCCAGAATTGACAAATGGAAAGAAGGAAACATCATCATCATGGCTAG
>VWZG01004176.1:0-27878 GCA_013396735.1 Grallaria varia | reverse complement strand
TTTGGGGAGGGTGGGGGGGTGTTGGTATTTTTCCTCCTCTGTGCCCTTTCTCATTCCTCTTTCCTTCACTTATCAATCTATCTTTCAACCCACAAGGCTCCCTGCTTTTGCTCTAATTCTCTCCCCTTGTCCCATTTGGGGGAGTGGAGAATAAAGCAGGCTGCTGGATGGTGCTTAGCCACTGACTGGAGTTAACCCACAACATGCAGTATAAGAAAAATACGCCCATACTTTGGGACTCTTGGCAGATTGGTGAACTTGCAACAGGGTCTAATAGCTGATATGCCAGGTTGGCTTCCCACCATTACAAGTTCCTAACTCAGGACTCATTTCAAATTACTTAAAGCTCAGAAAGTTCTTGGGCAGGAGGACAGTAAAACACTAGTGTTGGGAAAATAGCTAAAACAAAAAGCAGCCAGCCCTGGTTTTAAGAAAGCAACTGCAAGGCAGAGAATAACCAAAGGAATGCTTCCAACTTTGCACCTACAGAAGTCTAAGATCTTGAACAGCTTTTACCCTTTTATTTGGTAAATTGACACCAGCCCTCTCTGAAGCATATGTTTCAGACACAGAGGAGTTACTGGGTCCAAAACCAAGAAAACTCAGACAGATATTTTTCATTTGTTATAAAGAAAATTTAACACATTATCAACCTATGAGTTTAATTATAGCAGCTGAGCCACTTGAACAATGAGACATAATTTAGAACACATACAGCAAAGAAATCCTCATGCAAATGGAACATGAGAAATTTTGCCAAGGCAACCATAAATGGGAAATAAGGCACAAATCTACTACATTTGAAGGCTTCTAAGAAGGTATCTGTAAAACAGCATTTTCTTGTGCAACTATAAATTACTTTAATTGCATAATTCTGCCCAATATTTGCATGTTTCTCGTTGTCAGGTCAGAGTGGACAGAGGTAATATCCTCCCTGCTCTATTAGGAGCTGGGTGAGTGGGTAGTGGTGGAAATGCACTGGTACTCACATTGCTTTCATCCAAAATCCAAAGACCTACGCTGCACTCTACCCTACCCAAAAAACAACTGAACAAGACATTAAAAAAAAATCCACCAAGAACTTGATCCTCACTATTTATCAGCTTTTTTGACTATAACCCTTTTAACATCATCAAAACATATGGCCTCTCTATTTTACCTGTCTTTATCACTGCTTGTATACTCTATTTGTTAAATATAAATTGCTGTGTGAAAACCCTTGATTTATGTGCGATTCATACTATTTAATGGATATTTCTCTCCTGATGCATCTCTGCTACCTTTACTGAAAAACCACTGCTCATGTCTAGACAACTCATTAGTATACTGGCCTTTTGATGTTCTTTGGACATATCAGGAGGGAAAATAGATGTGAATAAAGGGCATGCAAGAGGAAAATTTTAAAAAACACATGGAGGAAGCAAATCCAGAAAGTATAAAAAACAGGAAGGGAATTCACCTGGGTAAGAAACTAAATTAACAGATTCAAGAAGAGAAGGCTTTGCACTTGGGACGTTAACAACAATTCAGTCAGAATTTGAAAGGGCAGAGAAAGGGTTGTGTATACATGCTCTTCTAAGGCAAAAGATTATTTTTGGTATATACAAGGAAGTATTTGTATCCCAGTAACACCCTGTAGCTGTCCTGAATAAGCTGCTTTGAGACAATTTCTACAGAAACACTTGATGCTGTATAAAGCAAAGTTCTCTCTAAGGTCATTTATGTGTACAAAGACACTTACGGTGCCATCATAAAGCTAAACAGGGCTACATCTGCCAGACCAAGTGCTTCTAAAGTGTTAGGAAAAAAACAAACAAAAAACACAGAACAAAACACATGTATGAGTGACTAACCTGTTCTACTCTCAACATGTCTATGATCTGATCAAACAACGGGGTTCTCAGCAAGTCTCGATGAATTAAGAGAGTTTCCAGAGCATTACAGGCAGCAGGATATTCACACTTTGAGTCTCTGACTGAGGTTTAAGAGTAGATAATTGGTTACACAACATTCATGACAAAGATTTTGAACAGCATATTGCATTATAAATTACCATAACTACATTGCATACTCCAAACATGAAGTTCAAGTCACCCTCTCAGAGCTTACTTATCCGTGTGACCTTCTCAACGCTGGCATCCGTGTCCACATAGACATGGCAGATCCCTTCACTGTGTCCCATCACTGGGATTCCCTTGGCAGCTTTCTGGATATTCCTGACCAGCTGTGATGAACCACGTGGAATGATCAGATCTATCAGTTTATCCAAACGGCAGAGATCTTCTACTTCCTCTCTCGTGTTCACCTGTGGTAGTTGCAATACCAGCAGTTTACACTTTGAACTCTGAAGTTTTGCCCGTACTTTTTATACATACCATCGCAAAGGAATAGTTGACTGAACTCTAGGCACTTACCAGCTGCACGGCATCTTTGACTCCATGAATGGAGAGTGCTTCTTGTGTCAGATGATGGAGGATTTGATTGCTGTGTGCAGCCTCTTTCCCTCCTTTAAGTAGTAAGCCATTTCCACTGGCTATGGCCAAAGCAGACACCTGTCAAATGAGTTTATTAAAGGGGGAAAAAGCCAACCCCAAAGGTAATCTAGTTCTTCTGTCAGAAAAATATCCACAAAATAAAAACAGGATTGACTCAATATTAATCTCCAGTTTTCCTTTATGGCTCCAAAAACTCACTGCAAGTTAACAGCACATTTAACTCCAGCAAATAAATGCGTTAGTGTTTCAGGAACAAACTTGAGTTTTCAGGGTACTATTGCCAGGGGCAGACTGCAGTGGACAAGTCAGAGGAAACCCTGGACATATGGCTTGATAAAAACGGGACAGATGTGTGGGCAAACACCCCAAGCAGAATAATTTTAGCAGCAAAAACTCTGGTCTTAACTGTTCTCACAGAAAATGGCTAAGAAGCTCTTCCTATGAGCAGGGAAAACATTTTCATCATGCTGTCTAAAACAGAAGTCATAAATAAACAACTTTTACTAAGTGTGGGGAAAAAAACTTTGAGACAATAGGCTCAGCATCATTTTTGCTTTCATGTTTATCACCAGAAGAAACCAACTGGTATAGGTGCCCTTCTGTTCAAAGTGCCACTTGAGTCCAGCAACACAATACAGTTTTGTTCTTTTCTACCTAGGAGTATATCAGATCTTATAAAGCTCTCTTCCAAGACTTATGTTACTTTTTTATCCCTGATTGTCTTCCTTATCCCAATATCATTCACAATGGCCTCACAATTTGTCCACCTATTTTTAAAAAAAAATTAACTCCTTTAGAAAACAAAATCACCTCCTCTCCAGAACCTTTTAAAATTAACAAATTCAGCATTTTAAGTTCTTTTACTGTACTACTGTCTTCTGCGAAAGATTATATTTATCATTATCATCACCTGTACGTATCATCACCAAACCTACACTCGTTAGTGTATCAATTGTAGCTGTTGAAATGTTGATGCCAAAATTAGCCAAGCTCATACCTAGCAAGAGGTTACCTTAGTGGCACACTTGAGAGGCTGGTTCATAGAGAAAAATATTAAACCCATCGATACATCTCTTCAGATCACCTCCTTTCCCCTTCTAATACCAACTGGGTAATAACACTCAAATGCTTGATATTCTACCTCACTTGAGAAGCATATTGAAAAATAAGAAACACTTTAGAAAAACACACAGAAGTATAATAGACTAGGAACTTTACCTTACATAGATAATTGTGTGTCTTTCTAACTGATATAACCAGACCCAGTCTGTATTTTAAAAGTACCTTCTAAGTATCTGCCTCTCCAGACCAGTATCACAAGGGAAAACTAAATAAATAAGCTTATTAAAGTAAAAAGGCATAAGATTATAAGAAAGGTTTTGACCTGATTTGAAAAAATGAAATACCAAGAATCAAGACACAAAAATCAAAAACTCTGTGATTAGAAGTAGAACACAAGATAAGAGGTTTCAAAATGGTTCAGTCTCTTCAAAGAATAGTAGAGTGTGACTGTATTTCTGAGCAACAATTGGATTTGGTGGAACCTATAAGAAGCAGGCTGTAAAGTATGCTCACAATTTGGCTCTGTAAGTATTAGGGGCAAACATGTTATTTGTATATGTTCATTAGAAGCTTATTAAATCTTAACCCAAACAAGCATGAGATCGAGTAGTAAACTAAGAGGAGGGACTGCTTATCTGCACTCAGAGACCATCCCACTACCAGGTACAGTATGAGATGGAAATCATGCCATTCAAATGCAGAGGAATCGGAGATAATCCTCTAAAGTTGCATCAGAGCAACTGCTGTATGAGGACAGGAGGCTGGCAGGAAGCAAAGGAACCACCAAGACAAGCCGTTCCAAGTCTGTAAAACAAAGCGGAGGAAGGGAGAGCCAGCAGAGTCAGTGTGGTCTAAGTTTTATGACAGAGGAAAGAGAAAGGAGACACCACCAATGCAAGCCAGGAGACCTGGCTCAAAGTGCAGACAGACAGACTAGAATTCAAAAAGGTTATCTGTGATGGACAGAGCTGGCAGTAGGAGCAAATAATAGCCAACAAGGGAGATCAGGGCCTTTTCATTCCATAGGAACTCCTTTCCAGTGTGAAATGGGGAACACTCACAAAATTCAGACATGAAGTACCAAACTGACCCCTGGTTGAGTCTCACTTCCTTTTAAAGTGCCTGTACTCATCACTTTCTCTTCAAACACCTCCTCATACATTACAGAACTTCTCAATCAATCTTCCTAGACACAAAATGTTAATTGTGGGAAGAAATGTTGATAATGAAGTTCTTTAGTTTTCTTTTAAAAATCTACTTCAGTTGCTAGATAAAGTTAGAAAAAAAGATCAGGGTTGCCTCTGCAACATTAGTTCAGCACCCACATTTTCATGCATTATAGCAGCATTTACTCACAACAGTAACTTCACACAGCACTGCAGAGGAAGACATTTGCCCTTAAGATACCTGCCCTATTTCTGGCACAAGACAAACAACATTCATTTAGAGTACACCGTTCAAGATTTTCTCTAGCCTTTCCTGCAACTTCAGTACTTAGGAACTTAGAGCACCATTAATCCTCACACGCACCTCCCTACAACTGAGCAAAAGCCAACATTCACTGCACACAAGCCATAGCAGTACAGAACACCCCACTCAAAGCCTGGAAATCCTGTGCTTTCTGTGCTGAGCCTTTTTCAATTCCTTTTTTAATTATGTATTCCTAACAGCTACTGTTAATTCCTAGCATCTGTATTAGCCAGTTCCTGGTTAATTACACACTGCATTTCAGCATGTACAGCATGGACAGAGAAAATCAGCACACATTGGGAGAAGCCCCCCAAGCTGTGAGTTGAGCACAGAACACATTTATTTAGACACACGCAGGACCTGCACCATCTGAATGTAAGATAACTCTCTCTATATGTCAGGTTTGAAAAAAAAAACACTCCCCCAAAGAAACACCCAAACCAACCAAAAAAAATCCAAACCAAAAACAAACAAGAAACCACCCAAACAGAAAAAACCCAGCCCCCTCTCCTCTCAAAAAGACAAAACCCCTAGGCCTGATTAACTAAACACTGCAGAAGCAAGTTCTGAAAATAACTCTGCAGAAAACATAGGGATGCCAACAAAATCAACTGCAGGAGAGTCCAAGCAAGAGTCCTTTGAAAGAGGACTTCTTGCAGTCTCTCAGTTGCTCACCAACAGAAATACCCTTTCTTCCATCATCAAAGAATTCCCAGCAGTGTAATCTGTTGGCCTTCCATACCTGTGGAAGACAGTCTGGACGAGACTCAAAGATCACGAGGAGGACACCGATGGGCACTGTCACCTGCTCCAGATCCAAGGCCTTTGCTATCCTTGTTCTGCGGATCACGCGGCCGACGCTGTCTTGCGAGGATGCTGCGATCTGGCGCAGACCAATGGCCAAGCTGTTCAGCTTCGACGTGGACAGACTCAGGCGTTTCAGCAAAGGAAGGGCCAATCTCCCTAAAAGAAAGAAAAAGCTGTGCTGGAGATAGACTGGTCTGCCTAGGCTCAAGCAAAAGTGACTTAAGGAAGTGCTGAACCTCAGGAAAATTCAAGTATTTCCCACACCCCATCAAGTAACCTCCCTGAGACAAAAAATGCACAGCATTAAATTTGGTAGGCACGATAAAACCACTCAAATACGGCAACGTTTTCACCCTCACATTTTCACTTAATCTGGTGTAAGTGCTTTGTGCATGAAGCATCAGCAACATCTACAAAGATAAGGTTTGTCCTATTTCAAGTACTGTTGCATGTCTGAATTTCTTACAGATTTCAACCATTGCAGTATTTCTGGAAGGTCTCGGCAGTAATTTCATCTTTCTATTTCACAAACACAAATGACAAAGCAGAGACACATGCACAGCACTCCTGTGAGACCAGGCAAGAATTGCCTTAGTTTTTCAGTCTGAGCACATTTAGACACTAAGTTAACCCAGCAACAACCTCTCAAATACTCTGGGCAGTAAAAAACAGTTCCCTGACATCTTCAGCAGAGTATTACAATTCATGATGCGTTCTTTTCATCTGTTTGCTATGCCAATGCATACATGTCTCAATTCCAGCTTCTCAATGAATGAATCCATCTAACACAGAAGAATGGGTTTAACCCAAGCCACTGAAAGAGAACCTTCCTCAATCAGAAGGGGACACAAGTCTCTTTGGAGAACATCGATTTAAGTGTAGAGATGACAGACTTCTCCTCAGGAGCCAAACATTACCTTAATCAGCCCATAAAATACTCACTCTATGCATGACAGTAACAGAGATAATACTTGTTCTATTCCCCCCTGCCTTTTTTTTTCCCCCCCAATATGCCACTTGGTATTTTGCAGGGCCTCAGTACCTTCTCTGATGAAGGCATCTGTTTTATATAACAAAAAAAGCTGCAGCTGTTTATACTGATAGGCTCTCAAAGCCCTGGCTTCACTCTTCTGTGCCACCCATGGTACCCAGGTGACAGCAGGTCCTAATTCTGTTCATTTGTCTTGAGGCCCAGAGAGGTTCAAGATGATACTATACCATGGAAGGATCTGAAATACTACCTTTATTTTCAGCCTCTTCTAAGTCCTTTTTGTTTGCCAAGAGAATTTCTTCTCTCTGGTCAGTTAGGAAGTCAGCAAGACGATAAATAATCTCCGCCCTCTGGAATAGAAAGCAGTTTCTGAACTCAGTTGTCACACGTCTCAGCTGTTTGACATCTGGGCCCTACCATCCATTTATGCTGACACATTCTCTCACTGTCAACTCTCCCAGGACTTCGTCAGCCGATTTCTCCAGCCCGCATCATATTGAAACATAAGGCTGAACGGTGCTTCAACCTCTACTTTGCTTTTTATTATCTTACTTTCTGTGCTCAATGTTCTTCACCAAATTCACATATTCTTCTTTTAGGAGCACCTTATGCCACATCTTGCTTGCCCAGCTGCAGAGCAGTAATTGCCTACAGCACTGCTTTTGCATGCATATTGTATGATGAACTCCATGCAGGAGTGGAATGAAGCAAGTTACTCCAATCAATTCTTCAGCAGCTCTGACCACAATTCACTTCTCTGTGTTGACACTATCAAAGATTTTATAAACCTCACATGAAAGCATGTTTTACTTCACAGCCCCAAGGTACATTCTCTTTTGGTTTTTCTCATCTCTAAGCATGCTACAATACAAATGACAGATCTGGCACACAGAGAATAGATTCTTGTCCCAAGAGGCCCATTTATGTTACAAATCCATGTTGTAAAATTTGCCACACATGCACAGTCTTAACAAGTAGGTACCATATTGTACTGTCACCTGCTCGGGCTGTAGAGCTGCCAGAGTCCTGCCACCAGCTCGAGCCATCTCAGCCTGCTGTTCTACTGTAGGGCCTGCAAAAAACCCAAAACAATGTCATGCTGACAAAGTAACAGCATATGTAGAAGTGAACATTAAGCCCCATTCTTTGCTCAGAACAGGAAAGCAGGTACAGAGCCTTAAACAGCCAAATTCAAGAAAAAAGTTACATAACGAAATAAAAAAGTCAGTACCTGACACAAAAATACTACTGTGGTCCCTACGTAAAGAATCACCACAGAGATTCTGTCTCTGCGTCAGAGGCAAGTGTGCACCACGTATCAAAAAGACTGAACAAAGGGCAAAAGAACAACAGGATATGTCTCAAGGTATAGTAGACTTCTGAAAGAAAGGAGGCAAACTTTGGAAAGTTTAAGTAGCCCGCTGAGGAATGTATGCATGGGAACATATGAACAATAATGGGAGCCAAAGACTAATTCTGTAACAGCTTTCCCTCTGTCTCTCCTTGTATGCATTTTAGAAGAAAGGTGCTTAAATGATATGAAACAGGTCATTTATGTTCCTGTTTCAAAACAAGTCATCATGTTCAGGCAGCATTTCCCCCAAGAGTGTGCAAATAACTCACAGATAAACTAAGTCATGATTTTTAACTCTCCCAAAATCGCCTGTAAACCAGATGACTTGAAGGCGATAAATACAACTTCTGCTTAAAGAAGGTCCCATGGAAACTGCCAGAGTAGGAATTCCAGTGTTACAGAACATACAAAGAGGTGTAGTGGCAAGTGTAAGAAAAGAACTTGCAGGCACATGATTAATTAGACTTACTCAAGACATGTTAAAATACCTTTTTAAGGTGATGTCATACTTTACAAAGTATGGCATTTTTTGGTGTTCTTTGAGAAAAGTGATATGTATGTAAGGAGATACAGTTGATTTCTAAAAGTTACTTGAATTTCCAAAGTGTGTTTCTTGGAAGACTTCTTGGTAGAGAGGACTGGAGTGAACACCACGGAGTCCACAGGGACTTCTGCTGTTTGCCATGTTTGTAAGTCACTTGGAGTGGGGTCACAAGATTGAAAGTTTTATTGCTGATACAAATTTGTTATAGTGGGACTAACCAAAAAGGCTCTTGACCATAGTGACAAAGGGTTCAAAGCATGATTTGACACATTCATACAAGAAATCCATTAAGGATTATTATACACAAAGAAATTCACTTGGCTTAAAAGTGCAAGCCAAAAGTATCACTCCATATTTGTCCTATTTGCAAAGGTCACAAGGCAAACAAGAGCAGGGAATTCAACATTTTCTATCCTTACTCTTCAGGAAATCTCTACGACTCTCAATGTACACATTATCTGTACTCACCTGCAGGTTTTACCTCTGAAAAAAAAGTTCCAACTTTTTTCCCTTCCACAATATCTGTGATGACATGACCTGAGATCTTTGGGTGGGTTCCATTTGCAATGACTACAGAGGTGCCTCCTTGAAGGGCCCACAGAGCTGCTTTCACCTACAGCAAGAGATAGAGCCAGTTCCAAGAAATTCACTTTTTATTTGAGTCAGCACTCACAACAAGATTTCTTGGCCCACTCTGTTTCCCAGACTGATCACTTGTGCTTTCAAAGAGCATTCATCACATTTCAGGAATTTCCATGATACAGCATTGAATGAGATCATGTATTTGCACTTTACCTTCCCTTTCTTAACCTGCTGCCCCTTTATAAGCATACTTCAAATTTTTCTAACAGTCTGTTTTTTTCAAGACTTCTGCAAGGGCACATTGGTCATATGTTCTTTCTCACAATTACCTTATGTTGAAGGTTCTTATTACTTTTTGAAGAACCCCAAATTTCCTTTTGAAAATATTTTGTTGCCATTTTTTCTGACATTGATTAGCTGCCATGCATTAGCTAAATCCACTTTAAGTGACTGCATATTACTTGTACTGCGGAGCACTGTTCTTGCTCAGGTGCTGGCCATTACTATATAATCTTAAAATATTATTCAATACCATTAGCTGTTTGCATTACTCCCTTAAAGTCCGAGCAGTCTAAGCACTCCTTGGTGGTCTGATTAAGATGTAAAGGTATTGTCATTGTTTATAAACCTCTGGTGAAGCTACGATATCTGCTGAAGGGTTACTCAGGTTTCCACAGTTTTTACCTGCTTTTTTTCCTACGCAGCTTCTTATTGGATTTTTTTTACTTATTTGATTCAACACTTTGCTTGGGAGTACACCTACTGTCTTGACAGTTGTTTCTTTCAGTAGGATCTATTCGAAGACTTCACACTTTTTCAGTTCTGAATTATATGCTTATTATTTGGCATTCTTTCCCCTTTCTGTTGTTCTTTTGGAGGATTCAATAAGTGTAACAGCTAGGAATCATCTTAAAAGGCCAGGACTGCACTGTGCTAAGCAATGCACAGAAGCAAAACATGTAACACAGGCTGGATCAAATACAGGCCGAGGCCAATGGGTAAGTTCCACAAGGCCCAGTGCCGGGTCCTGCTCTTGGGTCACCACAACCCCATGGATGCTCCAGGCTGGGGCAGAGGGGCTGGAAAGCTGGGAAGGGCCTGCAGGTGCTGGTGACAGCGGCTGGACATGAGCCCAGGTGTGCCCAGGTGGACAAGAGGCCAATGACCCCTGGGCTGTGTCAGCCCCAGTGTGGGCACAGCCCAGGGCAGGGACTGTCCCTGGGCTGGCACTGCTGAGGCATCTCCAGCAATGGGAGCAGTTCTGGGACCCTCAGGCAGGAGAGACATCGAGGGGCTGGAGTGTGGGCAGAGAAGGGAAGGGAGCTGGGAAGGGGCTGGAGCAGCTGAGGGAGCTGGGGGTGCTCAGCCTGGAGAAAAGGAGGCTCAGGGGGGACCTTCTGACTCTGCAAGTCCCTGATGGATCCAGGGTGGGATTGGGCTCTGCTCCCAGGGAACGGGGACAGGAGGAGAGGGAATGGCCTCTGGCTGTGCCTGAGGAGGGTCAGGTTGGATATTAAGATAAATTTCCTCACTGAAATGTATGGTCAGGCACTGGAAGGGGCTGTCCAGGGCAGTGGACCATTCCTGGAGATGTTCAAAACATGTGTGGATATGGCACTTGGGGATATGGTTTAGTGGTGAACACAACGGGACTCAATGACCTCAGAGATCTTTCCCAACTTTAGTGATTCTGTGATTCTGTAAGATCTAAGGTAAGAAGCCAGAACAATATTACGCCCACAGACAAATGGGAATTGAAATCCACAATACTACCAGTCCCCTTGTGTGGTAAAGGCTGTCATGGAGGGTGGGTGGGGAGGCAGGCACCATGATCAACAAGAGCTCTGTGAAAGTTAGGGGCAGTATCTTTGTAGACATTGCCCTTATATGAAGGGAAACGTTCCCTTTCTGAACTTCAGTGCTGGAAAACTGAAATTTGCTTAATCCTTCTACAGTATGCTATATTTACAGAAGGACTGAATTATTTGTAAGAGTCCTTTGAAATTCCAAGGTACTGATTAGTCCTAATAATTAGTCTCTTTCCACACACTTGAGCCATTGCTTAAGACATCACAACATGATTTCTCTAAAATTTACCCTCCTTCAACATTTCATTGGTTCACGTCAAAATAAAAAAACCTCACAAACTTAAATCACAGATGCTACCTGCTGAAGAGGTACTGCCTGTGGTTTCCTTCACTCTTTTCCCAGTCAAAATATGGGCAACATTATCTGGTACTATACTTAATCATGTGTCATTTATTTAATTGCAAAAGCTTCTCTGCTTCCTCACTTCTGTGCTTCCCTAATATGGTTCTACAATTCGATATTACAGTCCATGTTCACTTTGAGACACCAGTGTCAGACAGGCCTACCACATCAAACTCAACGGCCAAAAGACCACCAACTGCTTCATTTTTGCTCAAATTACATGCTAATAATCAAAATTTGTTATTTGAGCCACCACCTCTTCTCTATTACTGATGTTACAATTTTCCAAAAATATCACCCATTTCTACACTGTAACAAATTTTCATTACAACACCTGCATGGAGATTTGCCTCTGTATGACTCAGACTTAAGGACACCAAATAATTCTAACAGATTATTATTTTTCAATAAAAGTACTCTCTGACCTTGGCACTTTTCCTTTCAATACCTGGAACCATTTAAACTATTCTACAAGCCAGATAAGCGGAAAGAGTTTCTGAATAAGCTTTGCACATCCCATAGTTAGAAATGCCTTCTCCTTTCACCACCTTCGAGTCCATGTTCGGATACTGAAGTGCTCCTTACCTAATTCTGCAGAAAAGGAAATTTACAATATGATGACTGGTGAAGAATTTTACTTTGGTCTTTTCCTGCTTAGTCAAAATATACTTCATTTTTTACAGACAACTTTCCAGATGTGTCCTTTGGAAATCTGCAGCAATTAATCCCATGGTAGTGCATCTCTCAGCCTCATGAGAGACATATGCTGAAGTCCCACACTAAACCCATGTCCATGTACTCACAGCAATGAATACTGAGAGCACACAACTGTACACAGCACTAAAACCTATCAGCTCTCCCACCTCTAGTAATCTTGCACCCAAAACCAGAAGTATCTTGGTCTCCACCAATATATCCTTCAGAAGCAATCAGTACATGTACAATTGCACAAAGGAGAGGGAGGTATCACATCAGATTTAAGTGACAGGGATTCCCAAAGTCTTTGGATTATCACATAAGAAAGAACTGAGGACTGACTCTTACTTTAATTTGAACAACAGCTAATACAGTTCCAAATATTACATTTTACAAACTATGGGAATGTAATTCATTAATTGCTACTTTCAATTCAAATGGACCTAGGAGAAAAGCTAAGGAACTCATCTGCCCATTCCAGGATACTCAGAAAACAGACGAGGTTGGAAAGGACCTCTGGAGATCATAGTCCAGCCACCTGCTCAAAGCAGGGTCAACTAGATCAAGTTACTCAAGGCACCACCCAGTCAGGTTTTGAACATCTCCAAACATAGAGAGAATCCACAGGCTCTTGTGGCAACCTGCTCCAGTGCTTCAGCAATCCCACTGTAAAATTCTTACATTTCAGTTTAATTACTTGATTTCAGTCTGTGCCCATGGCACCTTGTCTGGTCCCTGGATACCACTGAGAAGAATCCAGTTGTCTTCTTTACACCCTCCCTTGGGGCATTCCTAAACAAAACTTCTCTTTTCCAGTGTGAACAGTCCTAGCTCTCAGCCTCTCTCACTGTGACAGATGCTGCAATTCCTTATTCCTATCCATGGCTCTCCAGTGGTTTCACTGTCACAGGCCACATCCCTCCTGTACTGTAGTGTCCAGGACCAAACATAACTCTACAGATGTGGTCTCACTAGTGCTAAGGAGATGAAAAGAGTAATTTCCTGCTGGCTGTGTCCTTTCTAATGCAACCCAGGATGCTGTTTGGGCTGCTTTCCCAAAAGGCATATTACTGGCTCATGTTTGATTTGGTGTCTCCCAGGTCCCCTCTGATCTCTCCACTGAGCCTGCCTTCAAGGCAATCACCTCCCCAGCCGACACCAGTGACTGGAACTGTTCCTCTCTGGGCACAGGATTCAGAATTTCCTGGTATTGAACTCATAAGGTTCTGCCTGCCCATTTCTGCAGGCTACTAAGATGCATGTGAGCAGCTGCACAGAGCACAGTCATCTCATCCATCTCCCTTTTCCTTCCCAAAACCAAAACAAATGTTCCATTTTATTACCTTGGCTTCCATGCCACCCATTCCCACTCGGGATTTGGTTCCAAATGTTACAGACTGCTGGTCGCCTGGGTAGAATATATCGATGAGCTTTGCATCATCAGATCCTGGAGGGCTGTCAAAGAGTCCTGAAATAAATAATAAAAGTCAGTTATGTACCCTCATGTCCAAAGCTCACGCATGAAAAAACCAAAACAACAAAGCAACGAAACAATATGAAGCTAAAAAGCTGTATTCCACTCTAAAGGATTGAAAACTTCCACTGAAAAGTCCCTGCTTTCTGTGGGACTGAGAGCCCCAAACACTTCATAGACAGTTTCAAGAAGTATAGGTTTATTGAAAGCCTAACAAATAAGAAAGCAGAAGCGCACATGCTGAATGGCAGCACGCAAGCAGGGAGGTAGTGACATTTGACTGGGGTTAAAGAGACAGTTTACAGCTTTTATAAGTTCAGCATCAGGTCTTACATATACAAGCTCCCAACTGAAAAGACAAAGGACAGTCCTTCTCACCAAAGCCTCAGATAATATTCTTGAATGCTGGATTCTACAGTGAGAAATCAGGCAATTCAGAAACATGTAAAAAGGGTTCAGAATTTTGCTTAGAAGGAACACAACACTACAGAGACATACTCTATTAATATTTTTTTAAATAAAATAATTTTATGTAACTATGTTTGGAATTGATTGACACTTTAGTTTACCTAACACATCAAACTTGAACTGTACCACCACACTTCCCAGAAATTCTACGTAAACAAATACTGTCATGACAAATTAGAGGGCACAAGCACAGACTATCTGTGTGCATTCTTTACAGCTTGGGAAGGAGAAGACACACATCTTTCCATAAACAAATGTCACACTGAGTGAATAAGCTTGCAGGACGAGTGTGCTAGATGCAGATTTTTTTTACAAGCTGTTTTGACTATTGCTTTTATGAGCTCTTCTCAGACAGTCGTTTCAACTAGAACTGACCATGAAACCTGGCCGAATCTGCTAAAAAAACACTGTGTTTAAGGAGAGACACCTCCTTCTCCCTCAGTCCAGGACCCACTGAAAGAAACCCATCTGGAGAAGATGAAAAGACTGTGACTTGGGTGATGTGGTCCACACTGAGGTGAAACTGCACCCACTATACTCCTCTCTCTAGAAAAGGAAGTTCAACATTGATATAGGTATGTGTATGTCACAACAGCACAGCTCAGATGATAAGAGCAGTGCAAGCCACAAGCCTGGAACAAAATCACTTGGAAGATTCAGGTACCTGGAAAGCAATGACCAGGACTTGTGCTGGTAATTCAGTGAAAGACAGAACCTGCTGCCAGAAGAAACAAACTACTGTAGAATGGTATTTGGTTTATACTCCTGATTCTAGACACAGCCTTTATCCTGCAGAGTGCTCCCGACTATCACACAACTCTAGAAGGTGACAGAAGCACCACAATACACGTGATATTCTGAGTTCTGAACAAGTCTCAGCTTCACAGGCATTCTCACCCACCCACATTCAACAGAGTGATCAACAGTCTGGCTTCCACTGCAGCATCAGCATGGGGTACAGTCCTTAAGGAGTTAAGGAGAATATTGTAATTGTTCCCATAAAAGAGATGAACTGAAAAGATCAGTAAAACACGAAAAGAAATTGGTTTGACAGTGTGATGTAAAACTTCACTAAAACTAAAAAGAAATTAAAAAAAATTACTCACAAACCTTCTACATCTGAGAGAACAATCAGGAGATCAGTCTTCATTTCCACAGCCAGTCGTGCTGCCAGACTGTCATTGTCCTTCACACTGATCACCTGCAATGCACATGCTTATCAGCAGCACTGGAGAGCAGGAGGAGCTAACAAACATTTGGTGGCAACATACAAAAGCAAGTTACCTCAGCACTAACAAGGCCTCCAGAGCTACTTTGTTCACACCCACTGGAACTTTGAAGGTGATCTTTGTGTGAAAGGACATCTGCTTTTGGAATGCAGTAAAGCAACACCAAAATGACAAGCAGCAGGATCAGTACCTGTATTCTCCACCTCGGTGCCAAGGGACAGGCAAGAGGTACTAACTGACCCTGCTTTAAGCAGAGGTGCTGGATGACCTGCACAAGTCCCTTCCAACTTCAAGAATTCAATGAAAAACCAAAGCAGGCATGCTTGTTTTAGGCAGAGCAGACATTATCTGCCCTGCTTTCACTCCACAACAATCATGCCAGATACAGAAAAGTTAGCACAGTATTCCAGTACCCTCTGTCCACACACTAATTCTGCATGTGTGTTTCCCTGCTCTAGGGTTCAGAGGTCCCCAGTTATGACAAGACTCAACTACACATTAGAGCTGTACCATCTGCAAGTAGGAGCCGCCCCCTTGCAATACTTTACCCACATTTACCCCCTGCAGATCACTGTTTGGCTCTGGAGGTGGAACAACAGCATCATTAGTGTTAATTATAGGGACAATATTCATCCTTAAAAGCTCATGTAATGTTCCGTTCAAGTTGCGACGCTTCTGTTCATCATGGAAATCCAAGTTGGTGACTAAAATCTAGAAGGAAGCAAAAAAATATTTAGCCTACCACTCCTCCTGAGAACAGAATCGTAAACTTATATATTAATATGTCATAACAGAGCAGTCATGACTTTTGTGTCACTAAAGAAATAAAAGCCACATTTAAAGGATTTAGAATACAAGTGAGAAATATTCTTTCCACAACATTATAGGTTTATACAGTTTAACTTCCACTGGAGCCTACAATGGCCTTTCTCAAGCTGACAGGTCACATGCTGCAGGAGGGAATTTGAAAAAAAAAAAAAAAAAAGGGAATCAGAACACAGATGTTGATGGTAACTACTGAGACCTAAACAATTCAGTAGACTACTCAAGATGTTGCCTTTCCTCGTTTTCCTGCCAGTTTCATGCTCCAACCTGAAGCCAGCAGAAGGGATGCTTTATCTCAAGACTTCAGCTCACTAGAACTCACTTGTTTTTCTGCAAGAATCTTGTTATTAAAGCCTCCTGCATGCAGATACCATCCCTTTCTTCTTGGTATTTTAAGACCAAAAAAACCTCAATGTCTGCTCTGGAGAAATTGGGTTTTTTTTTTATTTTTACTCTGTAATTGGACATTTGAAAACTAAGCAAACAACTCCAGCACACAAACGTTACAACAGCACCTGGAATCCATATGTGCTCTGACCTTTTCAGCAGGGAAAATGAATGCATTTACATCAAAGAAATGATACTTGTCTACAGACTTGAACACGATTCTAATCCAGCATGACCTCTAGTGATTTTTAGCTATACTGTAAACATTTCAGCCATATCAGCTCTGACATATTACAGGAAGAAGTTCCTTCACGAAAGACTTCATCCTAGGCTCCAGAATTCATTAAAAGTGTCTGAACAAATAAGGCCTTACAGTTAATGCAATTCTGTATTCTCAGAGTATTTAAGATAAGCAAAGCCTGTTTAAGAGTAGTTCAATTGATACAGTTGCAGCCTTCAGTATAAGACCCAGGCTAGGGAAACAGTCATCCACAAGCCAGAAAGGTGAAGGAGCAGATGGGCAGCAAGTTCTGAAGTGTGGATATGCACTTCCACCAGCTTTACCGAACACGTGATAGATAATTCAACCGCTTGTGATTTTTAAACCCTCACGTTGGATCACCATTCAGCTTTCATGGATAGATCTTAACAGACTTTCCCCATTATGTAAGAGCAAGACACATGAACTTCAGAAGGAAAAAAATACATGTTTTATCTTGACAATGGATAACTCCATGTCAGAAATACTTAGCAAGGCAGTCCTGTACTAAGGTACTGTTTATATGACAGTATAAACAAGCCCCCAAACCAGCAAGTCAGTCTAGGAAGGAGGAATGCCTTACCTGCGCTGCACAGATGCTGTACTGTGTAAACATGGCCTCGTAGAGGGCCATGAGTCCACTCTGGCCAGCTGCTGCACAGGCTCGGGCCTCCAACACTGGAATAGCCTACAAAGAGCAACTGTCAGGCAGTGACTGGAGCAGGTACTACCCAACGTTTAAAGAAAAGCGTGAGTGCCACCAGCCTCTCACCATGTCTTTCAGCTGACTCTGGCCTGAATGAAGTGCCTGTCGCACACTCTGAGAAAGCAAGATCTCATGACGCAACCGCTGCTTTCCAAAGGCTACAGCACCGCTGGTAACAATCATCATCTCTCGGCCCTGGTTTTGCAGCATTGAGACCTAAGTATAGAAAATAAGAAATAGGGCCTGGTGTATGATCACTGCCAGCACCACAGTCCTGGCTGTGCTTATGCTCACCAGTTCTTGCTGACACAAGTGCTGTGCTTTATCCAAGGAAGCACAAAGCAAGGCAATTACCCTTTAAGACATTTCTGCACACCTTCCTACTGACTTAGGAGCTATGCCAAGGACTGCATGCCAACGACAGCTTCTTTAAACCTTCTTTTCACCATACCAGCTTTTATGACAGAATCATGCTTGAATCTTCAGAATACACATTACAAGGTAACACTTCTACATCCCTCACCTCTCCTTCTCCATTGCTACAGATAAGGAAAGATATGAAAAACTGTACAGTAGCAGTTGTATCTTCCACCAACCTTCTTATTCACCATCCACTCCCAAAGTGGGAACTGCCACCATCCACTCCATACAGTAATTCTGAATTCTAGAAGTGTAGAGGCCAATTTAAAAAATAAAAGGATTACTTCCTCCTTACATGTATCTGGCCAGATTCCTTTCAAAACCCTAAAAGCTAAATGTCATATGTGAATTTGATTTATTTTGTTAACTTTACTTCTCAGAGGAGACATGTCCAATCCTTGCCAAAGTGACCGTTTCATTTTGGAGAATAAATTGAGTCAATCCCATCAGTTTTTCCTACAAGTAATGAGGTTTTAAGCCTTTCCCTGGAGGAATTCTGTAAATGCTCAGATAATCAAGAAGGGTTGACTCTTTCTGCAGAGTTCACAACCTTCAGTACCACCTTCCCACCACAGCCGACTAATGCCCCAGTCTTGCCTTACCTATGGCACAAAAATCTCACTGTACAAAACTCTCCCTCTTCCCTGGGTCTGGCCCAGATGGAGTTAACTTTCTTTATAGGGGTCTTTGGTACTGTGTTTTGGATTTCAGTTCTAAAAGTTTTGATAACATTCTCATGTGTTGCCTATTGTTAAATAGGGCTTGCACAGTATCAAAGCCATCTATTTTCCCCTTGTTGAGCAACACTTGCACAGCAACAAAGCTCTCCTTTTCCCACCATGTCCCATCCCAGAAGGCAGGCGAGGGGCTGGGCACAAAGTTCAGGGAAGACACATTTGGGAAAGCTGACCTGAACTGGCCAAAGGGACACTTCAAACCATGTAATGTCATGCACAGCAATAAAACAGGTTGCCAAACAGCAAAAGGTAGGGGGTTTTTCTTCCCCATTCCACTGGTGGTGGGGTAGAGATGTGGGAAGCAAACAAGAATCTGTGTGGATGCTTAGCTGGTAGTCAGGGTCAACCCACTACACCTTCAAACAACGATGTCCTGAGTTATCTGGTTTATGGAACCACAGCACAAGGGGTTGAAAAAGAGGGTTTGCTACAATCTTCTGTACCACTCAACAAACACCCAGTATCTGAAGTCAAAACAAATGTTCAGGCACAGGATTACCTGCTCTACAATCGAAGCCAGCCTCCCAAGGGCCAAGCCACACTCATCCCCTCGGGTCACAACAGCACTACCCAGCTTCACCACGATCCTCTTGGCATGCTTCAGTTCACTCCGGTGTGCAAAGGATTTTCCATGGGCACGGCTGAGTGGCACCGTGAGGAAGGGAATGTTGCTCCAACAACGGATGGATTCATTCCTTAATCTTTGGTTATGGTGATGGAGGTCTGAGGAGAAAGAAAGGAAGAAAAAAAAAAGCCGTTTTAAGTGTCTCGTTCAGACTTCAGGCCCTTGAAGTCATGTAACATTTCCTCCCTTTCAAAGGGTAAAGTTCACAACACCTAATTCCCAGCGACTGGGAATGAGAAACAGCTTTCAGTTCATCAAAACAAAGTGAGAATCAGTATCATCTGAGCAGCACTACCCATCCCTAAGGTACAGAAGGCAATACCCCATGCACCACAGAGTTCTGACTCTGGGAATCTAGAAGACCAAACTGAAGGACACTGTAAAAGAGCCCACACAGCTCAGACCACAAGGACCAGTTCTAAAAACAACCTCCTCTGCCTTGCCTCATTAGATACAGTTATAGAGTTTTCCTGTCTGTAGTAGCACAGCAAGTTTGACTGTTAGGAAAGAAAAGAAATACAGCTTTTACAACATCTCTAAGTCAGGTATTTTTGCACATTGCTTAAAGTAGGGGCAGCTGAAGGGGGATGAACATACGAATTTGGAGTCATGTGGTGGTGTCCAAACCCTGGGACAGGAAACACAGTCATGCCTCAAGCCTGGCAGTGTTCAGGAGGCCTTTGAAAATGCCCTCAATACTGTACTTCAGCTTTTGGGCAGCCCTAAAGCGTCTGGCAGTGGAACTAGATGACTTAAAACTGAACTATTTCATTCTAGTCAGTCCTAACTAGTGCCTCATCTGAAGATGCAGAGGCTTCTTTACAAATCAGTAAACTGAATCCTATGCCATGGTCAGTTACCTGATTTTTTTTCCATACATTCACTATCTCTAATTTTGATTCTCTATAATACAAAATAGATTAATTTATAACCTAAATTGTCTATTCTTGATGCTACTTCTCCTGGAGAAAGATAGGAATGAACACTGTGCTACATAAAAGAGAAATTTGTAATTTAACAATGCTTTAATTAAATAAGTCTTTTGTCATTATACACACAGAAGGAGCTTAAATTATTAATCATAAATGAGGGCTGCACTAAAATGTCACACAAATAGAAGTAGGAAATGGAATTTTGAAAGGAGTTCCATTTGCCTCTCATTTTCACCAGGGAATACTTGTGAAAGTTAAGGTCTGAAAACACTGGGTGAAGAAGTTCAGTTTAACTGTTCTTTCCAGCATTATACCTTACTATTTAGTATTTGCCTATCCGACACAATATAACCCAAAGGAGTAAAAACAATGTGTTTCCAACTCTCTTGGCTAGAGATTCAGGGTTTAGAAGGTCCCAAGAAGGCAGCTGCTGAGGGATATCCAGTAACTGAAAAGAAACAACTTGCTTTTTTCAGAAAAAACAAGGGAAAAGACAACAGTTCTACAACAAGCAGAGAACTTAATTCATCTCCACTAAAGTCCTAATTGCTAATCCTGCTCTATGGCTGCATAAACCTGCCTTTTTTAGTTATTTGACACCGGACTGAGATGTGAAATGAGCTCCCATTTTACATATGCCACACATTTCTGGTGATGCAAGCCCATTAACCTGCTCCGTATGCAATTTGGAAGGAACTGACAGAGTCATCCAGTCCATGGTTTGGACAAATAGGTTTGTAGGCATCCCAGTTTTTATATCTTGTACCTTGTCAACAGCCTCACTGCCTTAATTAAGAAGGAGAAACATATGAAGCGTGCTTAAGGATTTGGCATTGCAGATCCTTTTATGCAACCTGCATGAGGCCTCCATCTCAGGAGTAAAGAAGTAGAATGCAAAATACACCTGAGCTGAACAGAACTGAAAACAACAGTGGAGAACAAACAGAAAACAGCGGAGAACAAAAAAAAAACCTTGTGTGATAACTGGGTTATCAAATATGTCGAATGACTCATTTTAAGTCACAACTGATGAAGTAATAAGTTTGTCCACTGCTGGATACTGTCACTACTTAGAAACAAACTCAAATACTTGTGAAAATTATGGACTTTGGAAAATGAGAGAGATTTAGAAATATTACAAATACAGAAGTCAACACAGCTGCAGCTCATAAAAACCAAGTCTAGCATTTTCAAGATTTCAACATTTAACCATCTACACAGAGACCAATGGGAAATTGATCTTGCACACAAGGGTGAACAGCTCCTCTCTTGATCTAATGGAGTCTATCTATCCTTGCCTTTTCTGTTTCAGACCACTCATCAAACAGATACTGAATGGTTTTCTCAGGTTAGACTTTCAGGGAAGAGCTATATACAGGGAACCTGTGTATTTACACTCAGGTTTCATGCATGCACCTTTCCATTTTTATCTAATCCAAATAAATTTGAGCTTTGCACCTTGCTTTACTCGACATCTGTGGGCTGAAAATACAGATGGGGGAGCAGATATAATCAGATCTTGTTTACCAGGAATGTAAGAGTTTGAAATAAAGAACTTTAACAGTTGTAGTACTTTCACGACTCATTTTGGTTTTCACTTGAAATCCATGTCAGAATGAAAAATACACAAACTCATACATCCAGCTGAACACTACTGAGTTAAGGGAGCAAGTAATATTAAGACAGTAGAGCTTCAACCACAGTTCACTTCAGAGGCTGTAAGATCGAATGATATTAATGAGATGATTTTCCTTTCACCACAGCAAAGAGCATAGACATGCCCAGACACAGTGACTAGCAGTACTAGAAAGGTGTGCTGTCTCTCATACGTACATGAAGGGGGAATGGCTGCCACGGCACGTGGAGACAACAAAAAGCACCATCCAGGGGAACGGACAACAGGGCTCAGAGCAGCTTGACACAACATTCTGAGATGCCTTCTGCAAATCAAGGATATCTGCAAGTTAAAAGGGAGGAAGGGGAAAAACTGGTTAAATATCAGTGACTTTCCATCTATATTTCTCTTTTCACCCACTTCCCCACTCCAACTCCTCTTAGTCCTGTACGGTCTTAAAAAACAATTTCCTTGTGCCCTCTCTCCATTCTGCAGAATTTGCTCACAGTGACACAGAAGAACTGAAGACCCCTTGTTCCCTACCTGCTGCCAGAAGATCATTACTAAAGAAAGAAAAAAACATGGCTCCCCAAGAAGAAAAAACACCATTAGTGAATGTGCTTACAATGGAGGTAAGACGTAATTTTGTCCAGAGAGAAGCCTGGAAGACAAAAAAAACAGAGAGAGGTTGCATCATCCAGACTTCTCTGTACCCCCCACAATGGAACATCTCCTACACTTGTCATGAACCTCAGCCCTATTTAATACAAGAAATACGCTCATTTGCTTTTCCCTGAGCACTATCAAATTATAGGATGTTATCCATAATTGCAAATAAAGACACAAATTTCCAAGGCACTTGGCATTAGTTTCCCTTGACTGAACCAGTAAACATTCAGCATTCTCCTATTTCTAAAATTCACTACAGCAAGTACAGAGCAAACAAGGGATAGAGAGTTAGCAATTTCCTATGACAGCTCTAGTTAAGTAATGCATTTACTATCACTAAGAAACCAAAGGAGATCAATGAGAATCCAGTTATTCCAGACAGTAATTAAACCATGAAACCTCTCCTACCCCTTTTACAAAATTTTGCTTCCTTTACTTGCTTTCAATCCATTTCTCTGCACCACTGGAATAAAGCGAACGCCACTGCACAAGCTATGGGACAGAGAAGGTATTGGAAAGAGGACATGGAGATCTCACAGTAACTGCACTGGAAGGGTGCTATTACAAATACCAGGACAATCATAGCACTGCCAGCTCTGGCACGTATGTACATGAACACTTGGAGTTGCCCCATTATTCTGCATCAGTGTATTGTTATTATTCCTCATTTTATAACCCCTACCAAAATCTACACCTCTGCATTGGACAAGGGAGCCATCAGCAGATAATGGTTCTCAAGTCAAGCAAAGCTGACACTGCATAGCATTTTAACAATATTAATCTGCAATGTCCCTCCAGTTCTGTATTTCATCTGAAATGGCAATATTGACCCCCCGTCAGGATGAGGCAAAGGACTCCGAGCAGATGATGAAACTAAGCAAGTAGTCAGTTTTCTCCTCCTAACAGGGCAAGCTTTAAGGAGCTGGGGAACAGTCCTAACTAGACATTCCCCCTCTGAGCCCGTACCAGGCAAGTCATGCGCCTCCCTCTGGGACTGCACAATTCCCACCGTTCATAGGTCTGGCTGTCCCAGCCTTCCACCCTGAAGTTCACCTTCACACCTGCTATCAGACAGTCTTCTCAACAGGGTCTTCCTTGTGTCTCAGAGGGATGCTCAAAGTCCTGACAACCAGAGCTGGCAAGCGATGGGCCCTTTATCCAGAACCCCTTACAACACAAGCATCCTAAGTGCAACTGCCCATTCCTCTTCAGCTCCCTTTGCAGACCATCTCTCTTAGGAACAGAAGCAGGCACTCATCCCCAGACACCTCCTGTTACAACTCTCCTGTCAGGCCTTCAATGCCTCCTGCGGTGACAACCCTGGCACTGCCCTGTCACAGGACACAGACGTGCAGTGGCTAGGCCAAGCTGTGCCTCTCCTTGGCTGCTCCTCTGGGGCTGTCAGAGAACAACCCCACACTCTGACAACTGGGCAACTAAGACCAACCCTGTCCTTCTAGGAGGCTGTCTCCAGTTCCTCTTTACCAAAGACACCTCTGCTGAAGGCAAGCAGACAATGAAGGGTGAGAAGCATCAGATACATGGATCTTGGGAAAGAAGACGACCGGGGAAAAAAAGCACGGTTTTGAAACTTGTGAGAAAAGGCAAGGAGACTGAGTTAACAAGAAAACAGAAAGTTTAAAGCAGACACCAAGAAACTGAAGAGATATGTGAACTGCAAATGACACTACCAGAAAGCACAGAGCACGAAGCATGCTGTAAACCTCAAATTTTCTTTCAAGGCCAGTCCAACTCCTTTCTCTCCTCTCACTCAGTCAAGGACTTAAAGGTAATTTCAATCCTTATTTTCCATTCCTATACCTGGAATGATTTTGGTCTTCACATAACAAACTAAAAAAAAAAAGTCACATAATTAAAAATAAAATACAAAAAACAATAAAATACTTCTGCCGTACTTAGGGGGAGCAATAAAAAGAAATGCAAAATGCATTATTCAGGTATCTCCCCTAGCATCAACTTAACTTTTTTTTCATTACCAGAAAAACCTACTTCTTCCAAACTAGTCTCCAAACATGACCTTTAAAAATACAATTTCTGCATTACCTCTTTAAATAATGAAAGTTATCCTGATATTATTGCTACAATACTATTGGCTAGTTTTCACGCATTTTTATCTTCGAAAGAGCTGTTAAGTAGCACAGCACATTTAGATTCGGTTCCAAATCAGCGTAAAGATACTGAGAACCTTCCAAAGCAATCAGGGATCTCAAATGCTAAAAATGGTGCCTTTAACAATCTCTAACGCCGTCTTTTGCAGTCTGTTGGCTGCAGACCCATCGGATGTCCACAAGTATTTGCTACGAGTTGACTAAATTAAACTAAACTTTTCTCACAGTTTTATATATAACGGCAAATATCTCAATGATAGGCCAGTCCACAAGTGAAAAAAATCTGGAAACCAAACAGATCGGAACAGCTATTCTGTACCACATTTAAGCAACGAAGCAGAGGCAAATCAAGTTCCAAGGAAATGCACACAATTGCCACGAAGAAAGTCTTTACCACAACACAAACAAGTCCTCTGTGACATGCAGAAACTTTTACTATTTAAACGGCTTCATTACCTTACCAAGTAAAACTTTTGCAAAGGGGAAAAAAACAAAACCGATCTGCAATTTTTCGTGCAAACTTAGACCCCAGAGGGAGGCCAGTTCAGAAAAGCTGACTGAAACACAGGAATACTTCGAGTACTTCAAATGAATGGCCTTTAGAGCAGCTCGCGAACAGCTTCGCCCGGGTTCTGCAGCGTTCCACACAAGAAAGCGGCGATTCAGAGCAGCGAGTGCCACGCGGTTCCTCCCGCCCAGGGTCCCGGCGGGGCCGCCCCGGCCCCGGCGCCCTCCCGAGAGCCCCGGGCAGCCGGCGCTGCTCCCTCGTGCCAGGTCGGTTCTATCGATCGGGGCCGCAGCACAACCGGGTCTGTACAGCAGCGGCACCGGCGGCAGGGCCGGGCGCCTCGGCTGCGTCCTCGCGGGGGGAAGGAAACTGAGGGGCCACGCACTCTCCCGAGGCGTTCGGGCCCGCGAACCGCAGCGGCCGCAGACCCCCGAGGCCCGCCCGCGCCCCCGCGCCCGCTCCGCGCCCCTCACGCTGCGCACCCGCCGCCTCCCGCCGCGGCTCTCGGGGAGCAGCGCCCGCACACGGACCGGCCGCGCGCCCGCGGGGGCGGCCCCTGTCCACCACAGCCAGTCCGCGGGCCCCGCTCAGCAGCCGCAGCCAATCCCGCCCGCCACCGTCCCGGCCGCAGCCAATCGGCAGCCGCGACGGCGGAGACTCGTCCCTCCTCCCCGCCGTCCCCCAGATGATGTAACTCCGCTCCACGTTGCAGCACAAAATCCTGGGCTTTACAAGTTACAGCGTCAACAACTGTTTTGTCTGGTCCCAGACGAGTCCAGACAGCCCTACCCACGGCACAGGCTGCTGAGCCATCTCCCACAGCCTTTCACCTAGACTCCCCCTGTTCTCAGGTGTGCAGACAGCAGATGAAAGGGATGTGCAGCCACACTTGAGAGGTGGCTTTAGCTCCTTAGGCCGTTTATGTCCTTTTTCTCTGCCATAGCAGAAACCCCTCCAGAAGGGCAAGAATGGTGGCTTTGCTCTTCACTTTACGTCCCACTTCCCATTTGTATTCACTTCTAAATTAAGAGAATCATAGAATCATTTAGAACCATAGAACTCTCCAGGAAGCCTGTTCTGTGCCCAACCACCCTCTGAGGGAAGAACCTTTTCCTGATATCCAGCCTAACTCCCCTGGCACAGCTCCAGCCGTTTGTTCCCTCGGGTCCTGTCACTGGTCCCTCAGAGCAGACATCAGAGCTGTCCCTCTGTTGCCCCTCGTGAGGAAGCTGCAGACCTGGATGAGCTCTGCTCTCAGAGCTTTTCTTATATCAAGGCTAGTTCATATATACAAGCATCTCCCTTGCTCTTCTTCCATCCTCCCAGTCAGCCCAAACAGAGTACAGCATATTACCCAAGGGGAGCACAGAACTGCACAGAGTACTCAAATTTGGACAAAGCAAGGATGTATATAGTGGCAAAATACGGTTTTTTATTCTGCACTTCATTCCTTAAGTGATAATTTCTATCATTATATTTGCTTTTTGATTTTTACATCTTGAACTGACTTTTCAGAGTATCATGCACAGTTACTCTCAGGTGTTTGTTCCATGAATGCTCCAGAAAAACTTAAAAATAGCACTGCTTTCATACTCCTACTAACACAACATGCAACAAGAGCAGCTGAAAAATTACTGAAGCTAAGCCTGAAAGATGCTATTGAACACAATTTTTATAACAAGCCCAGCAAAGAGTAGCTTATACAGGGAACACAGAAATAAATCAGTAAAGCAGTTTACACAACAAAAAATATTCACTGACACAAATATGGAAAAGGTAATGCAGCTTCTGAAGTGACTAAACATAAATACTTTACTATAGAACAGCCAAGAAGAAAACTAACTGTTGTAAATTGCTTCTCTCTGTATCTTCAAGAGCAACTCTGGGAAGAGAAAGGTAAACACTCCCAAGTATCCATCAATTTTAGGGTACAGAGTCAGCTCATAAGCCCTTATGAAAATATTTGAGATATTAATCCTTAAAAGAAAATAAAACCCTTCTTGACTTCATAGTCAAGAGCAGTTGTCAAAGGCTTTTGGTAAACCATGTAAGCTTTGCTCATTAAGTCTCCTTTATCTACAGTTTTATCACTTTTTTTCAGCGGGCTATCAGGTTACTTAAAAAACCCTCTTATCTAATCCTGTTTGTCTACTGTGAAGAAACACCATGTGAAGAACACAGGCTTATCACCAAGTCAGGTCAAAACCCAGGCTGTGACTGATAGGTGTAAGGCAAGTGTCAGGAGGGTTTAAATGTTTTCTTTGGGCATGGAGAGATCTTGTAGGTAGGCACAAGAGACTAGGAAGGAAAGAGAAACCTCCCGAGGAGCAGCAGCTCTGCTCTCAGGGCTCCGGAGCGGGAGGCCGCTGCAGCTCCGATGGCTCGTCCGGGCTCGCAGGGGACCACACGGTGATCTCCCGATCACTCCCTGCGGCAGCTCCGCCTCGGGCCGGCCGACAAAACGTCTGAGTGGTGCCGGAAAGGCTGCGGGGTCCGGGGGAATGTGGCGTGCGGGCGCAGCCCGGCAGCGCCAAGGCCGAGACCCCTCACCTCTCCGCTGAGCCCTCAGCCCTCGGCCGCTCCCGGGCCCCGCGCGGGAGGGGAACGGGCAGCACCGACGGACGGCGGGCACAGCCCGGGCCGCCCCTCCGCGAAGGGGCCCCGCGCTGCCGCTGCCGCTGCC
>VWZG01004173.1:0-14008 GCA_013396735.1 Grallaria varia | reverse complement strand
ATCCCAAATAACAAGCAGTAGGATGAAACAGTCTCATGTTGTGCTGTGGAGGTTTATATTGGATATTAGGAAAGATTTCATCCCTGAAAGGGTTGTCAGGCACTGGAACAGGCTGCCCAGGGTAGTGGCAGTTACCATCCCTGGAGGGATTAAAAAAGCATGTAGACATGACACTTGGAGTTATGGCTTAGGGGTGAATGTGGCAGTGCTGGGTTAATGATGGGGCTCAATGATCTTAAAGGTCTTTTCCAAGCTGAATGGCTCTTCCCTGGGAAGCTGCCACAATTCTCTTGATCGTTCCCCCCCCCCCTTGACTTTATGGATATATAAAAGAGACATATAGAATATTTTAGATTGGAAAAGACCTTTAAGATCAGAGTCAAACCATTGACCCAGCACTGCCACATCCACCACTAAACTATATCGTACCCTCGAGCAGTCACCTGCTGCCCTACAGCTCCTAGTACAGCTCATTTGCCCAACCCCCATTTGTTTTCTTAGCAAGAACCTACTTGTACCCTCAGCTATTCCAGCTCATTTTGCATGCATTTTTTTAAAATTTTAATTCAACAGCTCCTGGAAACTCTTTCCTGCAACTTTGGAAAAAATTGGACCAAGGGTAGTTTGGGGGGGGGAACAAAAAACAAACCACAAAATCCCTCACTTTTTGTTTATACTTAAGTTTATACAGTTAAACTTCTTTCAGGAGTGGAGCCCTGCAGCACTGGACTGGGATCCCACCAGCCTGAGTCCTGCACATGAAGTACTAAGCACCAGAAACCCCCATGGGCAGGTGAGGGATATCAGACAGCTCTAGCCTATCTGAGCTGCTCCAAGTGACAACTGCGAAGACAGCAAAACATTCAAGTTAATGGAAACAAGTCTTTATTAAGTAACTTTTAATATCAGAAAAATAAAACTCTTAATTCTCTTTACAGCAAATATATAATATCAGTGCTTTGGCCATCATAAGTTAAAGGCCCTTTATCATAAAATATATAATTTTAAACTTTACTAAAATTGAATTTATAATCCCTATGACTTCCCTACATATACATAACAGAGTGTAGTAAAATTAGCAAATACTAAACTAAATCAATAGTTTATCATTCTTAGTTTGTGGTTTATAGAAGTGGTACACTCACCTAATGTCTGTTGATTCCTTGGCTTATTAGTTGCAGTGTACGATGCAATAAAACAAAATACATGCTCGGTGAACATTTGTTCACATCTACAAGACTGCAGCTAGAGATATGTTTCAATACTGACATATAACCATTCTACAAGCAATTATAGCATTAAAGTTATGCAGTACATAATATGCCTTCAAGGCAACTCTTATACTGAAAATAATAAAATAAAACCAATTATTTGTAAATTTTTATAGGAAATGTACCTCTTCAAGTGGAAATAAAAATAATTTTTTCAATATATTTACTAGTTCAATAGACAATTTTTTTTTTGTTATACTGAGAAAAAAAGATTGTCTTGGGAAAATAATGCTTTAGAAAATAGAAAAAAATACACCCAAACTCTTTGTGTCTTTTTTGTTTGTTTTTGCTGTTTTAATATATGCCAGCACAGATTTGGGAATGTACTGAGGATGAAAAAGCTAGAAACATCCACAGGTTGAAATACAAGAAGCTCATTCAAGAGGCTTTTTTTTTTTTTTTTTTTGAAAGTCAATTTTGAAATGAAGTAAACTGATTGCAGGGACACTGTCACAGCTGCTGTCATGAATAATAAAAGGGCATTTACACAACTCCCCCTTTTTCTTACTAAAAATAAAATATATAAATGTGTAAGTATATTGGGTCTAGCTGAGATGGAGTTCATTTCCCCACAGCAGCCCTCACAGTGCTATGATTTGCATTGGGAGCTAGAAAGGTGGTGATAACACACCAGTGTTTTGGCTACTGCTGAGCAGTGCTGGCACAGCATCAGCACTGTAACATTCCTTCCCCAATCGAGGGCAAGATCCTGTGAGGGGACACAACTGGGCCAGCTGACCCAAACTGACCAAAGGGATATTCCATACCATATGACATCAGCTCAGATATAAAAGCTAAGGAAAGGAGGAGGAAGAGGAGGACATTCATTGTTTACAGTGTTTGCCTGCTGAGAAACCACTATGCATTTTGAAAGCTCTGCTGGACATCGCTCGCTAATGGGAAGTAGAGAATAAACCTTGTTATTTTCCTCTTTGTTTGTGCTTGCACAAACTTTCACTTCTGCTTTAGTAAACTGCCTTATCTCAACCTACAAGTTGTTTTCCATTTTATTCTCTCTCCCCTGTCCAGCTGGGAAGTGATAGAGCAGCTTGGTGGGCACCTGACATCCAGCCAGGGTCAACCCACTACAGTAAGATGTGGATTGAACATAGAAATGCTTCACATTTTGAACTACGTGCTCTCTGAAAAGGTAATTAAAATAACAGCTTGACTGGACTAATGAACAGAATGTCAGCATCACTATAAGTCAAAATATGTGCATCCCAAAGCCCTTATTGTAATTGGATAAAGCCAGCCAGACTTCTTCCACATTACACTAAGAAAAGCAGTGGGTAGGAATTCACAAATTGAAACAGTCCTGATCCTCTGAACATACTGCCCTTATCAAGGACAAAACAGAGGTGCATCAGGCAGCTTCTCTCTCCCCACCTTATTGTAATTTATTATCTGAACCTGCCAATAATGCAATCCATTTCAATAAATCAAACTATGCTTTAAAACAAAAGATATTTGCAATGCTGAAGAATTAGGCATAAATTGTCACACAAAGCAAAAAATATTTTCCCAAAGCTGTTTTTCAAAACTGGTAGAAGACAGCATCAGAAGTGTTGGTTGATATATTAATAATGCCACATACCCTCCATGGCAGACAACTACTTTTGCATTTAGACAACAAGGGTCATTGCTGCCAGCACACAGAAGTCAAACACTTAACAGAGATCCTTTAGAAAAGCCTGGAAAATTTGAGGGTTTTTCCTGTTGTGCAATTTATGAAAACTTCCCCTCACTGTGCCATAACATTACACCAGATGTATCTCTGCTAAATATGCCATCTGCTTACACTGAAGTGGACAGAGACTACTTAGGTTTAGTGTTACCAAAGCAGCCTTTTGAGAAAGTAGAAGTTTATTAACAACTTTAGCCTCATCCCAAGAAAGCTCGAGTCAGAATTCATTAGAAAGTTTACTAGAGTGTACCATTACACCCATGCCTTTAAGAGTCTTTAGAAGTCCACATATAATAATATCTATATTTAAAAGTGAATTTGAATTGCCTGAGTAACAGCTGTCTGGCAAACAGGACACAATGGTGTTTCCTTTTTACAGATATTGTTGGCACACTCCAGGCAGAAGAGATTATGGCCACAGGGGACCAGAGCCGCAATGACTTCACTCTCAAAGCAGATCACACAGTCATGCTTCTGTCTTGACTCAGGAGGCGAGCTGGATGTGGAGCCACCATTGGAAGATGAATAGCTGTTGGTGCCATTGGAGAATGCGGGGATGTAGATAGGGAGAGCTGTTTGGTGGCCAGTGCTAGGCGGGTCGCTCCTCACTCTCCTAGCCAGTGGGTGATCCAGGCTTTCTGGAAATGTGGGTGACAGGCGAGGAGTAGATGGCTGGCTCCCTTGGCATTGAAACTTGTCATTACTAGCAGGGTCACTACCAAAGCCAGAGAGAGGGTTTACAGGTTCAAAAGGAGTCCAAATGGTTTGGGAAGGTGTTGGTAAGGAGTCATACACAGGAGAGTCAACTACAAGGTCTTCTGTGCCCACTGAAGGCAGTATTTCTCCAAACCAAAAGTTGCCTGTGCTGAATGGACTCGTTGGGCTGAAGTCAGCCAATCTATTGCTTCCAAAACAGGAATCTGTGGAGCCACTTCCCAAGGAGCTGGAGCTGTCGTTCCTATAATTAGAAATCATTCTGGTGTGGCTAGGAGGGACAGGATTAGAAGCAATCCATGCAGACCTGAGAGTGCCTCCTTCAAAGCTCACATCTGTCCCATTGTAGTGGAAATCATTCTCTTCATTCAGCCTGATGTAGCTCCCAGTACGCATGGCTATATGCATCTCTATCTCCTCACATGCACGGTCAACATTTTCAGGCATTCCCGTGACTTCAAAGACTGGCTCCATGTCCCTGCTGGGGGTGACTATGTAGGTATGGGTCTGCTGCTGAATTCTTTTGATTGTAGCTCCTTTTGGTCCAACCACCAGCCCAACTACATGGTAAGGCACCCTGACTTGGACTGTCGCCTGACCTGGCAGGTTAGGGGTGCATGGCAGGCCTCCCAGGGCAGGACCATTCTTGTTGCGTGATGCTCTGATCACAGAGAAGTGTTCAGCAGCTGAGACAATTTCCCTTTTGACCATGGCTACATCCTCTTTTCGTCCAGTGACAACAAAGATGGGTTCTTCTCCACGAACAGGGGTCTTAATGTAAGTATTTGTCTTGGCCCTTAGTGCTTTTATTTTGCAACCTGTTTAAAGGAAACACATGCAAGTTTAGCAAGACATACAATTTTAGAAAGCCACAAGAAAGCAATCTATTTTAAGCTGTTTGAGAGTTTCAAGGAACTGTAGGGTGAAACCAGAAGCAGCTGTTTTTATCTCTGCAAGCCACGTTAGAGAAAGCAGTAACAGCTTCTACCTATTATTTCCAAACTGACCTCTGACACTTATACCTACAAACTATTTTAGCAATGTTTCTTGGGCTGGTTTAGCCCAGCAACTCCTCAATTGCTATTAGATGGTGAATAAACATGAACAGCTTTTTCCTCTGTCAGCCACTTTCATGATTATCCCATACATACTGATAGGTTTAAATTTTTTCCATTGATTGAGTACCCTTCAGTTATTTCTAAGATCCTGCAAAAGGAGTAAAGGCTCACACACAAGTCTGCTGATATAGTAGCCTTTCACCAACAAGCATGAGCTAAAAGCAAAATAAACATTTACAAGTGAGATAAGTGTCTGTATTGCAATATGTAGGATATACATAAAACTGATTTACTGAGAATTCCTCATTTGCTTCCTGTTATTGATGTGTGTTATTTAAAAATTTACTCTTCCCTGTGGGATGAAGGAGCCATTCCTCAAACTGTCAAGTAGGAGAGTTCAAGCAGTTTGTTGCATGCAAATAAGGCTTACTATGTAATAGTATGTGCCTACGTGGAATTTCTCTTGATCATTAACTGAGTGAATACAGTCTGATATAGAAGAAAAAAGTTAATGACACATTTGTCTTATTTTCAGGGACTGAGTTATAAAATTTGCTACAACACAGTGACAACAAGCTCTTTTCCAAGATGCTAAAGGCATTTTGAAAGGCATGGTGCATATAGAAGGCCCTGTGTGGGTACTCAAAATAGTCTCTCAAAATTTCATTTACTCTGTTCCACTCAAGTACATATCCTTACTTCCTAAAAATTACAGAGGCAGCATTTAAAAAAACACTAGAGGTATCTAGAAAGATGTTACAGTCCAGTCAGAGACAGAACTATAACGAGGTTCTTTAAATGGTTACTTGAAGCCCAGATTAAGATACACACACGTATCATATGTTGGCGTGCAAACAGATAATTTGCTTTATTTTAACAATGACCACAAGCAAAAGGGAGAAAGCAGGGAGAGAGAGGCAGGAAAAAGTGAAAAGCTAAAATAAAAGCACAGAAAAAGGGTATCACCACCAGTGAGAAGCTGTTTGCAGGCTGAAGATGAGGCAGGCAGGACATTTCCTCAGTGGCTGCAGGTGAAGACAGCAGCTGGAGGGGCAGGGACTGAAAGCAGGCAGGAGGGGTCAGCAGAAGTGGCAAGGAGCAGGACCAGTAACCAGGACATGGGACAGGACACGGGACTGGACAGGAGGCAACTCTGGGCTTTGTCTTAAATACCTTTGGTTCTCGGGCAAAGTTTTCCCTGGCCTTGACTGTTTGGTCTGTGGGTATTTGCTGTGTTTGGGTGAGCTGGGCTTTCCCGCCAAGGTGGTATGGGTTTCGAGTGCTTTTTGCTGTCAGTCCCTCAGTGGAGGTCTCTCCAGACGCTTTTGCAGATCTGAGTTCTGCAGACAGCTCGGGGCACGCTGGATTTTCCCAACACTTTTGCATGGCCCTTGGACTCCGGGGATGCTCCGAGGAGTCCACGAGGGGCTCAGCGCGCGTTTGCAGACCCCTGAGCCACTGCAAAAAATGGCTTAACTGGTGTGAAGTAGCTTAACTTTACAGAGAGGCAGCTGCCGCCAGGGTGAGATGGCTCTGATTTGCCCGTTCACACCTATCAGATGTTATCGGGCCTAGACTCTGGCGGCTAATTACCTCATTAGAACTCAAAACTGGCTGAATGCTAGTTGTTTACCATACCGAATGGATGGAGAAGCAAACTGGCTAATTAGAAACCGACTAATTAGTTCGTTAGAGCCAAATTAGTCTCTTACAACATACACATAGAAATAGCAATATAATTCTTTATTATATACCACAGTTCAGAGCCTAATTAATTCCAGACTCCAAATAGCCTTACCAATTCTTACAGTTTACATTTTAGACAAGATTTTCCTGATGTTTTAGAAATTCAAATCAAGTTAGAAGTATGCACCTTCAGCTCCATTTCCTGCAAAGTCCCAGAGATTGCTTTACCAGAATCACATTTCCAAACCACTCCCATATGAAAAAAGCCTTCTTGCCTTTATTCCTCAGACTGCAGAAAGGCACAGACCAAGGTGGGTAGAGCTTTGCTTTTAAGGTATGAGTCACATACCTAGAAAGCCGAGGACAAATGCTGCCTCAATTCTCTGCAGTGACAGAACAAGGCTTTTAAACATCAGAAAGCTGGCTTCAATGGAAAGCTGACTCCCCAGACCATCAAGATCAACTCTCAGTCTTTATCTGAAAAGTTAGAAAGAACGGAAGAAAGTCACCACATACAAAACTCTATATTTCTGAATGAGTCAGTCAATATCCACTGGATTTTGTCTGCAAGGAGTGCTCAAAATCCCCACAACTGTCATGTCAAAACATAGGGTCAATAGCCCATTTATACCACTCCAGCTGAATGACCTTTCTATTTGCTTTTACTCAGCTGCTCTGGTTTCCCACCCTCCTCCATTAGTCACTACTGAGGTGTATTGGGTCTGGCTGAGATGGAGTTCATTTCCCCATAGCAGCCCTCAGTGCTGTGCTTTGCATTGGGAGCTAGAAGGGTTGTGTTGGCTGCTGCTGAGCACAGCATCAGTACTGTAACATTCCTTCCCCAATTGAGGGCAAGATCCTGTGAGGGGACACAACCAGACCAGCTGACCCAAACTAACCAAAGGAATATCCCATACCATATGATGTCAGCTCAGATATAAGAGCTAAGGAAAGGAGCAGGAAGAGGAGCATTTGTTGTTTCCAATAGCTGCCTGCTAAGAAACTGTGGTGGGTTGACCTTAGCTGAATGCCAGGTGCCCACCCAGCCACTCTATCATTCTCCTTCCCAGCCAGATAGGGGAGAGAGTAAGGTGGAAACAAAAAAACCAACACAAATCGTGGGCTGCAATAAGGCAGTTTATATTTATGCAAAAAGCAAAAGTAAAAGCAGCGTGCGTGTAGGCAAAGCAGAAGCAACAATCTCTACCTCCCATGTGCAGCGATAGTCGGCCATCGTCTCTGAGAAGCAGGGCTCTAACGTGTAACGGTTGTCAGCAGGCAGCCATCAGAGAAAATGAATACCTGTCCCTCCTGCTCCTTGCCTCAGCTTTTATATCTGTGTTGATGTCATATGGTATGGAATATCCCCTTGGTCAGTATGGGTCAGCTGGCCTACTTGTGTCTCCTCCCAGGATCTTGCCCTTGACTGAAGAAGGAATGTTACAGTGCTGTGCTCAGCAGTAGTCAAAACATGATGTGTTATCAACACCAATGCAGAGCACAGCACTGTGAGGGCTACTATGAGGAAACAAATTCTGGCTCAGCCAAACCCACCACGAGCCATTTGTCCTAGTTATAAGTGGCTGGGACCAGTTTATCACTGTGTGGGTGTAACTAGAACTGTGTATTCTATACCTTCTCTGCCATTTATCATGAACTGTTAATGATGCATTGTTTGCAGCAGCTGCCCAGGACACACCTGACACCTCAGGCTATGAACCGGGTGCCTGATAAAACAGAGATAAGAGGGTTCCCTGTCTTCACACCAATGATTCAGGTGTGATAACTCCCCTCCAGGGAGGCATTAGCACCTTCACACCCAACCTGAGGGGTCATGTCTGCTAATGGGCCATCAAGTAGACCAAAATACCCNCACCTTCACACCCAACCTGAGGGGTCATGTCTGCTAATGGGCCATCAAGTAGACCAAAATACCCTGTGACTCACTGATTAAATTGCCCATTGTGAAACCCCTCACCCTGGAGGAGGTACTGGGTGGTCCCATCTGAACCAAGGATATATAATATTGGGGTTTGGGGACTGGGCCGCTCAGATTGAGAGGAAGATCAGAACCTCAACAGGACTGCAACCACCAACCTTTTGGAAGGAAAACAGGTTTTCCTTTTCTTTTTGGACTCAGGGACATGGTGCACAGTACAGGGGCTGGTGACCACCATTCTGTTTGTGCCTGAGGCTGCGTTGTACAACTGGGTTTTGTGGGCTAAAACTAATTTTCCTTTGTATCAATGTATTTGTTGTAATCTTTTTATTAAATTGTAGTTCTGACTTCTAGACTCTTTCGAGTTGGGTTCATTTCTCCTGCTGGTTTACTTTTAAACCAGCACACCATTACATGTGCTGAAGCCCTTCTTCCTGGGAAGTGGTCAGGCATCACTGATGATGGGAAATAGAGAATAAACCTTGTTATTTTCCACTGTGCTTTTGCATGCCTTATCCAAACCCACGAGTCATTTTCCATCTTATTCTCTCTCCCCTTTATGGTTGGGAAGGGGGGATGATAGAGTAGCTGGGTGAGCACTTGGCATTCAGCCAAGGTCAACTCACCGCATGAGGCAATGCTGCAAAGTACAGTTGTTCCCATCCCCTCTCCACCAATTCTGTAGCCACAATGACACGCATTCTGCCAGCTATGAAGTCATATGACCAAAGGATAAATCAAGGAGTTTCTGTGTCTGAGTTCAGGAGACTGGGGAAGACAAGAGGGGAAGAAAAAACACATCACTCACACTTTTGCAATAAATAAGATTTTTGTATCCAAGATTTTGAAGTATACATAGAAAAATAAAACTGAAAGGGGGACTTCTAGACTGGAAAATTCATTTAATCAAACCTTTTCAAGTGATTTTTAGTTTGGTGTGATAACAGAAGTCGATTCAATACCAGTTACTGTCCTTAGTTTAGCAATATAAACATTCCTAAGCAGCACATTCAGCCATAAGTACATACTGGCACACTTAAAGCGTAACCCTTTCGGTTTGCTTTCGTTTAGACAAAGATTTAGTACTTGCCTGCCTAGGCACCTGACGAGGAGCTGAGCCTGAGCCAAGCCCTGTAGGCAGCATTCACCCTGTGCTGGCTGATTTGTGTAATTTTTCTCAAGCCTCCTCCCCATTTTTTTCCCCTTAAGAGGATTATTTGACTGAACACTTTAACAGCACTATGAATTTTATACCCCCCAAGAAACTTAATGGTAGCTCTGAAGGAATAGTTTACCTCATATGCTGCTAATTTTAAATTATCAAATACTTCCTGATTAAAAAGAGGCAATAGGAATACAGATTATTTTTCCCCTTGAAGTGAGAGTTAAGTGTAGCAGCCACAGCATCTGCAGTCCTCACCCATCACACAGCAACAGCCAGCTCAGCCTTCACTCCCACTTTTACCTTTCATCATCACTAACAGGATGAGATACATCAAACCCAGTCTCAGGCCATTTACTCCATGAGGGAAACTCCCCAATGGAGTCAGCAGAGCCAAGTGACTGCAGTGGGAACCATGTGCACATCTGCTTCACACCACACCAGCCAACCTGCTGCCATGAACCAAGAACCACCCAAAAAAGCATCCCCATCTCCTGCTCTGCATAGCCATAGAAAAATGTAACCTCCCCCCCATTTCTTTCTTTTGCTGAATTTGCCTCCATATCACATACTGGGAATGGGACAATGATTGATTTACAGATCAGGTTCCCTTTGTTGCGTGGTCTCCCCTCTCTCACCAGTGGACATGAGTCCTTTATCCTTTTCAATACCAACAGTAGCAAAATGCAGTCTGTCACAGCAGGAACACACACCTTATACCCACATTCCTCTTGCCAAGTGCTGTAAAACTGGGGTTCAGGCATACACAGAAACTCAAACCTTCTTGCCATCATGTCTGTTTAACTTTGCCTCTCCAATTACAGAGGGCTTTAGGAAAAAAAAACCAAACTGAAAGGTGTTTATCTAAATAGAAGTCTGCAAGTTATGGTGGGTAAAAATTCAGCAAGCAGTCCCTGTGAACCACAATCAAATTACAACACCAGTTTGTTCTCCTTGCCTGCTCCTGATGAGTAACTAGCTAAGGGGATCAAAACTGAGCTCTTCAAACACAGAAATCCCGTGTGAAGCCACCAGTACTGCCTGGGCTATAAGAGCAGCAAGCAGGGTGAAGTTGCATTAACACCGACTCATCTCTTACACAGGAGGGAGGGCTGACGAGCAGCCCTGACCCAGCCTGGCACTCTTCAACTTGTCCCCAGAGCAACCACAGGCAAAGCACAGATCTCACAGCTTGTCAGCACTAAAGAGAAAGCCATAGTTCAACAGGAATATATTTTTCAGTAGCTTTGCAGTTATTTGATGAAAGGCAATATTTTATTACAGCCTTGTCTTAGTTTAGAGTAAGCTGAAATAATTTGGAATGCCTTTCTCAAGAATTGATCACGCCTCTTTTAAATTTAGAACAAAATTTTAATTTGAAAAAAAAAGTGTAGAAGGAGAGATAACAGTTCTTAACTACTAAATATAGTTATATATGCATATATGTATATGTGAACCACCAGAACAGAACAGATAACAACTATATAACCAAAAACCTCCGAACAATAAGTCCCTGAAGATACGGGGTGGGGGGTCGGCTCCTCTCTTGCAGGCAGCAGGTAGCAGGTAGCGTGGTCCCTTTGTTCTTCTGGCCGGCCGGCTCTGGCCCCGGGGCGGGGAGGGTGGTGAGCAGAGGGGTCCGGGATCTCCCTCGCTAATGCCTTGGTGTCTCAGGGCGAAAATGGCAGTAACTCCAAAGCAGTGAAGATTAGATTGTATATCCCAGTGGAGCCCTGGGCCCAACGGGCTAGGAGCAGAAAAAAGCAGGGAAAGAAGCTGGAACCCGCAGCAGAAGAGCATCAACCTCCACGCGCTGGTTCCGTCGCCTCCGCCGAAGAAGTGCCCTGAAGCCAAAGAAAACCACTCCCCAAAACAAAACAAAAGAACTGTCCTCCAGAGCTATCGAGGTGGAATTTCGGATCGTTAGCTAGATGGAGGCAGTGTCAGCCCCCCAAAGTTCATGTTGGCAGGAAAGGAAAGAAAAATCCTGACAAAATCTAAAACTATAACAAGCCTCCACTCTGAATACGGTTTTTAGTGCTCTGACCACTGATTCTGTAATAAGTTGACACCAAGTAAGGAAGCAGTAACAGAATAATGACTGATAACAACCTTGAACAATGAGCTGCTAGCAGAGCCATAGCTAATTCTTTACCTAGAAAGCAAGGGCAGGGTCTGGGAAGTCCCAGCAGACCAGCAGGGGGTGGCATGGCATTGCCAAACCTGTCAAGGACAGGGGAATGGAACCCAATGCAGAGATTTGTTTTCTATGAGCCTGAAACGGTTGTATATGGATACAGCTTTAAAGAGAAAGTCTGTTAAGCTGGCACAGCCCTTATTTCATTGCTAGGTTGCCACAATCTTTTAATCCGAAAGCGAGAACCCCTGCAACTAGCGTAACAAAGGATTTGCAGAGACAAACACTGGATAGTAAGTAGTACCATAAGGCCAATAACTGCTGGTCTGCAGAGCATAAACACTACCCACCTGATTAACAAAAAATGAAAAATTCATCTACTTCATTATGAATGACTGCTTAACATATTTTTTTACGAGAGCTGTTCATTCCTAAACTGCATTCTTTTGCTTAAACAGAACTCTTCCTCTCAGTTGTGAAATGGCTAAAAGTATTCATCCAGCTTGTGATTATACAGTACAAACCTGATAAATGTCCCATTTATTGATATATGAAGCTGCATTGGGACAGAAAATGAAATCCTATTCTAAACTGTGTAATAGCTAAACCTCCTTAAGCAAGTTGGCTACACAAGAAAATTAAAACCAGAACACTTTTGGCATTTCACTGGGTTATTAAAGCCATATTAAATACTACCTGTTGTCCAGTCAGTCAATAGACTGACTCTGGTTACTTTCACCTAAGATCAATTAATTCGTTTCACACCTTGTTTTAGTTCATGGACTAGAAAATTTTAACTCCCATCAATTTCATTTTTTTTAACTGGCTGTCGAATATAGTTAGTTGACTTAAGGAAGATCACAGAATCAACTAGGTTGGAAAATACTTCCAAGATCGAGTCCAACCTAGATGAAGAAAGTATTTCTCTGTACTTGCAAAAGATGCTGATCTACACTGTATTTGGTTTGCACAGCCAGGTTTTGGTAGTGGAGGGAGCTACAGGGATGGCTTCTGTGAGAAGCTGCTAGAAGCTTCCCCCATGTCCTGTAGAGCCAATGCCAGCTGCTCCAGGACAGACCTGTCGCTGGTCAAGCCAATCAGGAATGATAGTAACACCTCTGTGATAACATATTTAAGAAGGAAAAAAAACAGTTATTGAGCAGATGTAATTGTGCTCAGAGAAGAGAGGAGTGAGAATATGAGAGGAACAACTCTGCAGGCACCAAGGTCAATGGAGAAGGAGGAGGAGGAGGTGCTCCAGGCACCAGAGCAGAGATACCCCTGCAGCCTGTGGTGCAGACCATGGTGAAGCAGACTGTGTCCCTGCAGCCCATGGAGGCCCATGGGGATGCAGAGATTCACCTGCAGTCCATGGAGGAACAAAACACCAAAGCAGATAGATGCTCAAAAGAAGGCTGTGAACCCATGGGAAGCCCACATTGGAACTGGCTCCTGGCAGAGACCTGTGGACCCATGGAGAGAGAGGAGCTCACACTAGAGCAAGTTTCCTGGTAGGACTTGTGAACCTGTGCCTGAAGGACTGCACCCTGTGGAAAAGTGAGCCACATTGGAGCAGTTCATGGAGAACTGTTGCTCACATTGGAGAAGTTCATGGAGAACTATCTCCTGTGGGAGGGACCCCACACTGAAGCAGGGGAAGGACTCCTCTTCCTGAGCAGCAGCAGGAACAGCGTGTGATGAACTGACCATAATCCCTGTAAGACACAGATAGTCTAGAAATACCAATAATAATGTTCCTCCATTGTTTTCGGTCTGTCAAAAACATCCTATTGAAAAGCTTTCTATCAGCACTTTTACCAGAAACTTAGAAACAAACATCCTGCTTGCTGTCAGAGAGTTTCTCAAAAAACATCTTATCAGCTTTTGTCAAAAGGTTCTCACCAGAACTTTCTGCTGGACTTTTCCCGCCAAAAATCCTGCCATTGTTTATGGTTATCATATCTCTTCAAACATCTGAATAGACTTACATGCCAAGAAACCATGTACAACCTCCCTGAAACACTATAAATGTTGAAGATGAATTTTGGAAAATCAGGGAAGAGGAAAGGGAGATAGAGACTGGTTACTATAGCCAAGGCTCCCTCCCTACCTCCCCTCACCTTTCTTCTGCCACCATGTGCTGCTTACCTGCCACTCAAGACTGAAACTCTGCTGGCCTAGAGAGAACCGAGACCCACGGCGTCACATGCATGAGTTTGTATCCTATTCCTCCAGCCTTACCATATTTCTGAGGAGCAGAGAAGTGCAGCTGAATGGGACCCTGCACTGCCTGGGACACAGCCCAGCCTGAGCAGCAGAAGCCACACATAGTGACTGCATTCCAGAGAACTAAA
>VWZG01004165.1:64796-80365 GCA_013396735.1 Grallaria varia | reverse complement strand
ACCACCGCCAGCATAGCTCACAACCTCATAAGGGCACGCAAGCTTCTCCCCCGCAACAAGGGGGTGTCCGTGGAGAAGAATGAAATTTAGTAAAAGATCAATTAATCTCATTAAAGTAATATACAGCAATAATATATTTCTTTCATAATGATTTTATAACATTGATTGAGTACAGTGGATTAGATGTGATAACTCCTGACATAGTTTTCTTGACTCCTGATTAAGAGTCATGTGGAAAAGCATTCATATAGCTAATGATAAACTAATCTATTCAGGAGGACAGAATGTTTATAGCTAATTTATTAGTGATCTGCAACACAGTGTGAAAACAATTAATTAGCAGTGTGTAATGTGCAATGTACAGGAAATGAATACAACTATTTTTAAATTCTTACTAATTTTCTGTGTTTATAAATGTGTGCCTCTTCAGTAGCTACTGAAAACACGTTTTATAGTGTGCCCGTGTGTTGTTTTTACACTCTCTCCTCTCTGTTTTTAATTATAATACCATCATGTGAGTGTATCTGGAATTAGAATACTGTAAGCTGTAGGCCAACAATAGCTTAATTGTTCAAGATCCCGCATAAACTAATTGTTGCTTGTGATGAGCTTTCTTTAGAAAAGATTACATTTCCAGATTGAAGGAAGCAGGAAGTAAATGCGAGCATGCTAAAAATAATTATGATAAAAAATCAGAAGGTTTCTAAATTAAGTGCTAGAATGCTATTTAAAATCTCTCACATGCTTTCTCATTTAACACTGCCCTTCTCACAACTTCCATTTGGCTATATCAATGTATCCTATAATGCCTTAAGATTTTCAATATTCAGGACAGACTTTGCAGAGTACTGATTTTGGTCTTGAAAATGAACATGTATTTAATTGTATGGAATTATCTGATGCATCAAATTGAGTTCTTAAAACTACTGAAATCAGAAAAGTATCATGAAAGCAATCAATATGGAGTTGGCACAGAAATTTAAAATTTATCAGAAAGTTCTAAAAGCCTTTCCAAAACATTTAATTGCTAAAGTGCAATAAAAAATCGTTGCTAAACAGCTAGATATCTTCATTTTACATATCATAATAGAACTCAAAATATTTACAAAAGAATGTTTATAGCAGGCATCATATTCCTGAACATTTTGACACTTCAGGCAATACCTGGCATTACAAAATACTTATAAAGCGTATTTAAAATTTTTTTTCCTATGAAAAGGAGATTAAAAACACACTGAATAAACAACAATAACAGTTTATAATGTTTGGAGGTATGAAAAGATATAATTCATTGCATACTGATCATGTAAATGTGGTTTTCTCTTCATAGTTTTGATTGAGAAATGTTTCAAGTGCATTTTTCTGAACACAGGTACTGAGTGCCAGTTTTTTGAAGCTCTCTTAAATTTAATCTTTTCAGTCAAAGAATATAACTTTTAATAGCTTTTAGTATTTGCTATGGGCTTGTTGATTTCATTGTCTGAAAAGTTAATGTTACTTGATGGAAGTGACTAATTTCTGTAGCATTGTGATCAGCATACATGGCCATGGATGCATGTCTCAAAGCATGTAACATCAGACACACATTTGTTTCTAGTCTTATCTAAAAGTATCCTGAAGTCCTTCCCTTCTTCTTCACTGAAAGCTGTGTATGAGTTAGAAGGAATTCAACATATATTGTAGCTAAATTCCGCTAAAGGACGACACGATCATTTGGAGAATACAATGACTGATACTGTTTATATAGAAATGTTTTAGAAGACCAAGACAGTGGCTGTTTTGGGTTAGAGGAAGATTAGTAACTATATATGTAATATTGGTTTCCCATTTTAGTGCTCAGGTTCTTCTGCTTGAAACTCCAAACAGAGTAGGAGATGAACCCTAAACCAAGAAATTGTAGTTGCAGTGTAAATTGACAAGCCAGGGGGATAAAAAAAAAAAAAAAAAAAAAAAAAAAAAAAAAAAAAAGAGTGTTAGTTTGAAGATATCACATTAATTTCTTACTTTTGGTATGAAATGTAAGAAATTATTAAACTATTTTCCCACTATTTAGTGGGAAAAGGGGAGGAATTAAGTTTTATTTGATTTGTTATTATATCACATAGAAAAGAAAGAAAAAGGAGGCAGGGCATGCACAGGCAAAAGAGAAGGAAGGCAAGAGGACTCAGTGCAGAAACCTAACATTCCTCTCACGTGCTGAAACTCCTCATGCAACCATTTGTATGAGTATGCTTGACTAGACTAAAATTCAGCATCAGTGGCCTCTGTGTTTTTCACCAGGATAAATCGATCTTTCTCCTCTGAACTGCTTTGCTGCTGTCTTTAAGGGAATGAATTTGTCACTGATGCTTCCTCAACTGGCTGCCAGTTCCTTCTTCAGAAGAAGACTTCTTCAGTAATAGCTGTTCTTCAGGTGAATGCTCTGCTCAGCTGGCTCAAGTGTTACCCACTGTCTCCTTTCCTACTCCGTGTTCTGCTTATCACAATCTTGAGTTCATTTCCCATGCTTTCATTCTCTCAGCGGTATTTGTCATTGAGTTTTCTCTCCCATCACTACTTTCTGCAAGGTCTATTTTTTATTTTTTTCATTTTACTTTACTTTTCTCTCTAACATTTTACTGGGGACGAATATCTGCTCATGTAATTCACATCACTGTGGAGTCCTGATCAGTAGCTTTTGAGAATCTACATTGGAGATGTTCATGAAGGACTGCTGCCTGTGGAAAGGACCCAATCTCCAGTGGGGAAAAGGTGAGCAGGAAGCAGGAAGGATTAGCAAAGAAGAGCTGTTATGGACTGACCACAACCCCCATTTGCCACTCAGACTTAAAAATGAAGGAGAGAAATTGAGCCTGGGAAAAAGAGGGAGTGCGGAAGGTATTTAGTTTTTGTCTGTTTCTCACTTTCCAAATCTATTTTAATGGGCAATAAAATAAATTAGTTTTCCTAAGGTCAAGTCAGTTTTGTCTGTGATGTTGACCTAGCAATCTTCATCTTGATCCATGGGCTTTTTCATGACTTTTCTTCCTCTGTCTTCTTGAAGGCATGGAGAAAGAAAATGTCTGGGTGGGTGGATGTCTGGCAGCCAGTCAAGGTCAATCCATCACATGTGCATAAGCTATATAATCTTCCAGATACGTCTGTTATCTGACATTAACTTGGTTGAAAATGAGAGACAAGTTGCTGTTGCAATGGAAGGGTGGGCTGATTTAATTGCTGAGCATTTTATAGGTGGAAAGATTGTTGAGTGCATGGACTGAATTCTGAGTCCAACTCTGACATGGAGCCTTCCCTGCCTTAGAGATGCCACTTGCCTTCAACAAAATTACTAGGTTTCAGGGTTTACACTCTGCTGTATGAAGTTTCATTATATGCTACTTGCCATGCTTTGCTATGTAAGAATGAAAATCCATGACAGAATTTCCCCAACATTTGTTAGGTTTGTAATGTCTGACAGACTTGCACTGCTGTAACCATGGGAGGACCCTGATCAGTCAGAGTTGTCAGACTGATATTTTTCCCTTACAAACCTTGCTTAATAAAACACTATTCTTAAATTCTATGGATTTTTTTTTTCCTGCATAAGAAAAAAGTAAAAAGTGTCCTAGAGATGCACGACCTAGTTTTCCTGTCCCTCTCTTTCTATTGATTTGGAATTCTTACCAAATACAGCAAAGGTGGTGGAATGGCTCCTGTCAGCTGAAGGAACCTATGATCAAGACCTTATTGAGAGATTTGGATATCACAAGCATATGAACGCTTGAGTGGGCATTGTTAATTATAAAATAAAGTGACTTGAAATTAGTTTCAGTATAGACTCATTTGCTGCCTAGAATCCCATGATCTTGGAAACTGTGAGCACTCACCCTTTGAGATGATAGGAAAGGTCAGAAAAATCTAGGTGCCAAACATGCAGGTTCCATATGACAAGCTCTTCTCTGAAATCCTATTTTATAACCTGCAAGGTTTGTCAAACTGCTTAAAATGAACATTTTCTGTTGCTCTCCTCTGAGGAATAGTTTCCCACATTATACATCTGCAAGATCTTATGATTAACTTTAAGCACTATAAACTTGCAGCGGGACTAGCAATCATATAACTAAATTTAGCTATCGTGCTGCTATTGGTTGCTGATAAACTAAAATTACATCCTTTTGATTTTTCTGCCATTTAAAAATATTTTAGAGGATTATCAAGTTCATAATCGGAATTATCACAGTCTTTCCACACTGAATTTAGGTCTTGTGGCTGAAATGTGATTTCATACTTGTCTATCTCTGTTTTTACAGACAATATGCTTCACAAATTTAACTCCTAATGAATTGATTTTAAAAAGAGTGAAAAAATGCATTCTATTTTTCAAAACTCTTCAACATATTGTGTCATAATAGTGGAAAAATAAGACAGACTATTATTAAATATCCAGTACTCCCCATGGAGAATATTAGCAATAGTTCCTATAATGTTTTCTGGATGGCTGCTTATTTTATCTGTATAAATTGATAATGTCTTTGATAAAGATGTGCAAAGAATTTTCTTAGGCAGAGAATTTCTGGAATGTGAAACCTGTTTTTCACATCTCAAACAATTTTCCAATGATGGACTCATCTTCTATTCTTACTGTTAGTCCTTTCAAACATTTTCATAAATGTAGCTTGCAGCTATCTCTGTTAATCATATGTTTCCATTCAATGTTTCCATTACTTGCTGAGCTAAAAGGAGTTAGCAGCAGATGTCTTAGAGGTCAGCTATTTGGCTTTGCTTTTGTGACCCATTTGTTTCCTGCCTTTCTGAGACAGGGTGATAGCAGACCACATTACAGGGACACATGATGAACCTCTGAATTCCTTAAGATTACTGGACAGGTGTTGTAATCCAGTATAGAATCTCTGGGATGCTGCGATGGTGTCTATGATTTTTCATCTCAGTGAATGGCCCCAGTTTGAGGAACCTTTAAAGTGGACACACCTAGAAAGATAAGGCATCTTAAATTCTTGTCTTCTTGCCACAAAGTATGTTAAGAGGGATGGCAAAATAAAGAGGTTTATGGTCACAGTGATCCTTGGTAATACACTCTTGCCTAAATTTCCACGTCTTCAGCCTTGAATTAAATAAAGGCATCCTAATATTTTAACTCAGCAAAAGATGAAAAGACTATGCAATTTTTGCAGTACATAAAGGAGAAAACTGAGGTCTATTTACACGAGGGACTTCCAGGCTATGCTTTCACAGCAGGCAGGATTTACTCAGAGCAGCTGTACGCTACCTTTCAACCTGGCAAAACAGAATCTTCATTATCTCTCTTTTGGGATGGAAGAATGGGATATGTTTATGTTTAAGTTACTTCTAAACCCATCCGTTTTTCTACTTAGCTTTGATTTGCAAGACTGTAAGATGATTTTTCAGTTTTAGAACCTCTCAAGGGTTCCTATATCATAGTTGCCTGATCCCCTGAGCAGTTCAGATCCAATTGATAAAACTGTTAATAAAGTAGATCAAGACTACTACCTTTTCAAAGGCCAGCCTACCTACTCACCAAAACATTCTGGTCTATAATGAGACATCTTTATCACTGTTTTTGTGTGTCTGTGTGAGTGGGTGTTGGTTTTTGGTTTTTTTTTGGGGGGGGAAAGGGGTTTGTTCCCTTTCACACAACGTCTCATATTAGAACTTCCTGCTCCAGAGTTCTAAACAGCAGATTCCTTATTTAGATTGTTTATTTAATAAATTTATACCTCTAATTGTCCTTGGTTGTAAGTAGACAGTAGATAAAGATACCAGCAATGAAAGTTCTAGGCTGAAATAGAACAAGTAAATTACTTCAAGTGAAGAAATAAATTCGGATTTAACATTTGTTGTTTCTAGAAAATAGAACAGATTGCTATTTGTCATAGCTAATGTGGAATTTCTCAAGCTATTCCAGAGGATAAAACAGTCTAGGACAAGACTCACTTGACAATACACTGCTACCAAGTCCTGCCTTGAATGTGGGGACAGATTACCCTGGAAAATCATTATCTCTTTTGTATTGTAGCAACATGTATAGGTAAATAAATAATCTTTTGGTCCTCACCTTCAATAAATAAAATCATATTGATGCTGCCCCACTGGGGGTAGGTTTCATACGTGCTGAGATCTGCCTGTAAATCTAAACATAGAACTCACTTTACCTGAAAAACAATTGAAGGCTCAGAGGAAAGAATTTAATTGAGTTTAAATAGTAGAGCCATTTTCTTGAAAATTAGTCTGTTGGTTTTTAATCTATTTTTTTTAATGCCACAGTTTGCTATTCAGATGATTTGCTTAACTCTGAGACCATCACTTCTCAGGTAAAAAAGTCTTTATAATTACAAACTGTTATACTTTGAATGGTAGGTGAAATAAAAAATAAAATTAAGGTTAGAAACCCTCATGTGCGGATTAGGGCTGAAACAGAAATTTGCAGAAATGGGGAGTTTTCCTAATCAGAAGGCTTATGCCATAAATTCTTTAGTGCAGACTTTAAAAGTAGCAGAGCCATATGTTCTTAATCCTAATTTGAGGATCTTTGATATGATCTGCAATAAATACACAAATCTTGAACAGTTTGTCCATCTTAGAGCAATCTACTTTGAAGGCCAGCGGTATATATGATAATAACCAGTAAATATTACCTTGGCATTGGAGAGAGTTTAAAATATCAGAATGATCTTTTTCATTGCCAGTGCTTAGTTTGTGTTACAGCAAAATTTGGAAGTGTATGTGGCCTTTACAAGGAGAAATATATGTATTTTAAATATGCTGACCACCAACTATTTGGTGAGGCTTGGTTTCATCCCCAAGCTGTCTTTTTCTGTCCTTAACTCAACTGACTAGAGAAAAGTCAGCTCTGAATATTTTATAGCCATGTCTTTTTAGAAAACACAGTAAAGCTCCACATGTTATTTGGCTGTAATTTTGGTGGAGTTATCTATACCTTTAAGTCATCTTTGTCACACTGGAAATTGGAAACAATGTATCTCAATAACTTCTGCAGGTAGCTTCCTTCTTATTCTTGTAAAAGCCTGACAAATAAGAGTCCTTTTCCTTTTATATGGCATAATGCAACAGACCATAATTAGGTGAGGTGAAAGACATTTGTCTTAAGACGGCACTCATTGCTCCTGCTTGCCAGCCAAGAGTCCGTGGTCATCAGTGTAAGGAACATGTACAAAATGTGAATCAATTATGGATCAAAATTTAGCTCAAGTATGCTAGCCCTGATTTGACCTCACATACACCAAAGCCTTATGGTCCTCTGGATTTGAAGCAATACCTTCAATCATTCTGCCCTTACTAAGAAGCACAAGGAGCATCAAGTTTACAATGCTGTGGTTGGCGGTTACCACATAAGGGCCAGTTGCCACTCCTCATGCCGTGGTGATTATGTTCTCTTCAGAAAGTTTTCCCAAAGGATTTTTTATTGACCTTATGTGTTTCTGTGCTTTTGGGGGAGAGAACTTGATAGTGTAAAAAAAATCTGTTTTGATAGTGCTTCTTATTTCTGCTAAAAGCAATTTATATTTGCATTTTGTACAGAAAGGTTGAGGGTTTTTGTTTGGTTTTGTTTGTTTGTTTGTGTTTTCATTTGGTTTTTGTTTTGGTTTTTGTTTGAGTTGGGTTTTTTTTCCTGAAAAATTCCATTACATCCATGAAGCAAAGAGTAAAAGGGCATTTGTTACATGTTCTATATGAGCAAGTTCAATATGCCCAGGTATGTTCCTGAGCAGTGAATAAAGGGAATGTCCTACATCTGTACCATATCAACCACCAAACCATCAAAACCATGAAAATGCACAGGCTGCTTATAAACTGCTCATGTGCTGAACCGTGACCATTTTGAAGAGTGTGAATTGGCTCAAGCCAAAGGCTTGCCAGAGGCTTTTGACTGGCAGTCAGTTCCAATCAGGCACCGTAGACCATGTGCAGGTGCCAATGCTTTAATATACCAAGTAGATGTAGCTACACAGTGTCTTCTCTTGCATCTAATTCTCCCTCCTGCTCTCTAAAGTATTCAGCTCACTGAGCTACCTGGGGCACAGCTGTGGCTAATTTCCCTCCTCTGCTTGCTGTCTGCTCTCTCATTCTGCCGCCTCTAACTGCAGCAGAAATCACGTTACAGAAGTCGTGTAATTTTGTATTTTTGCTGTAACAGTGACTTCTCAACTCTAACATCTGCATTTTCCATGCAAAATTAAGATGCACAACTATTTTTCTAATGAGGTAAGGTCAGTGAGGTTTCTGATCCATCATCTGTAGCTCCTCTCCACTATACCTGGATTCAGGCATACTTATTTTTTCTCATTCTGAACATTACAATAGATCAGTCAGACAACACTATATGCACGACTGTAGGCCATGAGAGTTACAGTGGGGTAAATGCCTACAGCTGAGCTGCAAATTGACCTCTGAAACCCATAGCTTTTGATTAATGTTTTGTTCTCATATATTCTCTACAGGTTACATTATCTTCAGGCTTAAACTTATTATTACATTTGAAAAACTGAATCTGGCTGGTGTATGGCCAACCATTGTAAATGAGGCCGTTTATTCTGACTGGAGTTACTCTCTTACCAATATTGGAAGTTTGAAGTTTTATTGCTCTACAGCGAAAGACCTAATTTTGAATGTTTTCCTGCTGGACATGAAAAGTTCCATCTCTGCTTCCTCCCTCTATTTGGGACTTTACCTTGCTTATTCTTTCATTCCCTTTGATTCCTCTGCTCATCTTCTTAATTAGTTGTGATTCAAGTGAGTGCAAACTGAAGATGCTTCCCCTCTGGGAGTGCTATTCTGACGCTGGATCAGGTGCAGATGGCAGAGCTCTTGTTCACTTAATTGATTATTAAAAAGCTGACATATGGAAGGAATTGCTTTCTTTCACTTTTCAACTTGGGGAAATTGTCATTGTTATATGAGTAAACAATTTAGGAAGTTCTTGAAATCAGGGTTATCAATATATTAGAGGGATGCTTTTGGAATTCTCATGAATTCTCACCTCTCTAAAAATAGGAAGTTGACACTCGTTGCTACCATGTGTAGCTGAATTTCGGATAAGTTACATATGAAGGGTTTTCTGCAGAATTGAAGAACTTCTAGCCTTCCTCAGAGTAGTTTGGTCCTATGAAGAAAAACAAAAGTATGAAAGGTGCAAAAATAGTCCAGGAAACACAAGAAAGCTGGAGAAGAGATAACGTAGACAGAACATGTTTATTGCGTCACATGGTATGTTCTCAGAAGTTTGTACTTCCATATAGCTATTAAAAAATTCTGATTTTTGTCACTGTTTTTATAACCGAACTGACTAAAGGAAAAGACAACTATGCTTTTTATTTGAGTAGTGAGGGCACAAAGCTTGTATTTCAAAGACATGGAAAAAAACTCAAATCTGGCCTATGAAAACATAGGGGATGTTTGACTTTGACAGACCTACTAAAACTGCCAGTGTCTCCAAACTTCAAAGCTGTTGCTGTTGTAAAGTGGTTCATTGGAACCTGTATGTGTTGAGATTGTATTCATTCAGCTTCTTCATTTCTGGTTATGTACATTTGCTCACATTCCATATATATAAAGTACTGTGATCATTAGGAGACTTCATGAATTATCCTCATGTGTTCATCAGGGCAAGCTGCAGTCAGTGTCTCTCTCTGATGTCAGACTGAGTCACTTGCACATTAAATTTTCTAATAATGTCACACTTTTTATTACATTGCCTCTCATACTTAAAAATAACTTTCTGTAATACTTAGAAACCCACCACTTTCTTTGAATTATTAGTAAAATTGGGACATCTGATAGCCATAACTTTCAAGAGCACTGATGACATAGGCTATTATGCTGAAATTTGTCTTGTATCTTCTGCAAATTTGATATTGTAAATACAGATGTAAACTATTCAGGGTGGAAAATAATTCTCTTTCATCTGTAGGTTTTACAATAGTTAGTTTAGGAGGATCTTGGTTATATGGTATTGCAAGAACTTACAGCTTTCATCTTCTTGAGTCAACAAAGTAATAGCAAAATCTGCTGCCAGTGTCCTTCTCTCTCATAGTATCCAATAGTTAAACAATGTCACAATAATGCTTCATATACATTGGCAACTAGTACCACTTGAAGGCTTGAAAAGTTGCTCAACATAAAATACAGACATTACTGATAGAAGTCTTGCTACGTGATATAAACAAGAATGTAAACACAAAATGAAGGATGATCATCCAATTTGGAGTAGATGTATTGACAAAGTTAAAATCTAATCAAATGCAGAGTTAAGGATTTTATGCTATGTTGGTCAGTGTTTCATTAAGAGTATCATGTCTAACTGAAGTTAAAGTCTTGTGACAGAAGCAACTTCAGAATAGTTGTACACTTGGACCAGACACTTTTGAAAACTTTTCTACAATAGAAGCTGCTCATAATTTTTTTTTAATTTGTTCATAAAGTGCTGTTATGCCATCTGTCTGAGCTGGCATATAGGTGCTCAACAGTACAGCAATATGCATGATTAAATGTAATAAGGATGACCAGGGAACAAAGAGCTCCCTGTTTCAGTCTTACTCTGCAACCAGCACTACTCAGAATGTGAGTGCTTTGTATGGACTTAAAATTTCTGTCTATTTTTTACTTTGCTGTTAAAGGCCAAAACCCATGTATGATTGTGAAGTGATTTTAAACTGAATTGATGTTGCATGAATGAGTATCAAGGCAGCTGGGGAGGGAAACTAATTGCACCATGTTTTCCTTATCCTGGCTGAAGTCTCCTGAGCAATGTCATTGAAGGGATTAAAACTCAGTATCTTTATGTAAAACTCTAAAAGTGGAGAATTTGAACTTCTTGCATTTGGGGGAGGAAGGATTTCTTTGCTTTAACATATCAAGAAAGTACTTTGCCATCCCTACGGGACTGTCTTTAGACTTACAGAGAGGGCAGAGGGTGATTTCTGGTGCGTAGGATCAAAGGAGAATGGGCCAGTGTGAGCCATCTCTGTGAGCTGGGACTTTTGCGGGGCTTCTCTCTTCTTTTATTGTCTCTCTCCTTTCTCTGTGCCACACTGGTTTCTACCATGTTGTATGTAATGGCCTGCTAAACTCTCAAAAGAGTGTGGAGCCAGTTAAACAGCCTAATAAAATGCTTCCCTACCATTTGCTTAATTACAGAATGACAATCAAGCCATATGGTCTAAATGAGACTTTCCACAATTTGAGCCAAAGCCAAATCTTAAATGTAGAGGTGTCAGTGTAGAGGATTAATTCAGGGATTATCTGATTTAAGAGAAAGACAGTTACCTTTCTTTTTTTTATAGTTATGAATCTGCAGCTGTAGGCAAAAATACAGAAACATCAATTAAGCATGACCATGACTTGTTGGTAATAAAATCAAAAAGGCAATGAATGCTTCAATCAATAGCTAAATGCTGTGTATTGAATTGTTAGCAAACATGTTGGCTCTATCAGCTTACCTGAAGTTGTTGAATACAAACCACTATCTCTCTGACTGACTTAACTTTGCCCAGTGACATTGATATGTTGGAGTCAACAAGCGAAACAACACTGAAAGGCATTATTCTTCTCATCCAAGGAAAAATGAATTAAATTTTTATGAAGTAATTGAGAGAAATTAAATTCTGGAGTCAAGCGCCTATTCTTTATATTTCAGTAAAGACCAGTGACATTGGTTACTGTGCTCTGGTTTTGAATGAACAAAGAAACTTTGAATTAATATCTATCATATATTATTTTATTTCTCAGCACTAATATGAGAGGAAATCACATATATGCACCTTATTTTGAAAGCTGAAGGACATGTCTTCGAAAATAAATTTTGATCAACACAGTTGTTTTTAGAAAAATTGTGTATAGGAGTGCTCTAGTTAATATAAATACAACTAAATACTATAAGTAAAGCTGCTTTATACAAAGGTAAAACCCACAACCCTCACTCTTGCCTGTGTTTTGGTCTTGCAACTGGTCTCTTCATAGTGCCTTTGTGCTCACAAAGTGCTTGCGTTCACATCTCTCTCAGCAGAGAGCTTTGTGTTGGAAGAAGTCTCCCAGTGAATCAATTTCCCTAGTGGTTACTAGATATCTAAATGCAAAGTCCATTAGGTAAGTGTAATTTTTATAGGGTATATTAATATATCAAATCATGCTCATATCCATGAAAAATACTCTGTTCCATGCAACATTTTTTTAGCTATTATATCTTGAAGATAAATATCACTGTAGTAGTAAGTGGAGGGGATGGCAGTATTGATTGTACTGAAAGCTAAACTAAGTGTGAGACTGCTCATAAAGATAGTCTTGGTTGGGAGAAGGCTCCCTGTTTACTGTCTCTTGAAAATTTATATTCCAAATATGTTCTAATTCCATATAAAAAGATTTTCCAGTTGTCCAGAAATATATAAGCCAAACTGCAGTTTTTCTGCCAGTGTTTTCGTATGTAATAATGATACTGGAGATGAGAACACATACCCACTTCACAGTGTTTTCTGACAGTTAATTAGTAAATATTTTCAAAATAGAAGAGAATCATAGAATCACAGAGTTGTTAGGGTTGGAATGGACCCCCAAAGTTCACCGAGTTCAAACACCCCCTACCATGGCCAGGGATGCCATTCAAGTACTGAAGTACTAGGTTCTGTTTTGGGTCCCTCACTTCAAGACAGATATTGAGGTGCTGGAGGTTCTAGAACCTAAGTTGTATGAGGAACAACTGAGGGAACTGGAGTTGTTTAGCCTGGAGAAAAGGAGGCTCAGGGAAGGCTTTCTACAATTCTCCTCCAGAACAGCTGTAATCACATCTCTCATATATTTATCAATTGGCCACATGATGTTCTCATAAAATCCTCATCTAAAGTTTTGGTCCTCAAATTCAGTCTGTGAACATTCACATGTTTATTCTTGGAGACTTCCTGGTGAGTTTCTGTGCAGCAGCCAAGAAAACAGCCACCTTGCCTCTATGCCATTTGTAGTCAAAGGCAAGAACTGTATCTATTACAGCAGGATTAGGGAACCAAGTATGGGCACTAGCATGATCAGCATCTAAACTGCTTCATCATTTTCCTTCTTCTTCACGCAGTTTTTTCTTGTGCCAAAGAGAACTATCTAAGACAGTGTTTGGAGGACAGCACATACCTGAGGCTACTCTCAAAGGCAGTGGTATCTCAAAGGCAGGATTGCACCAAACCTGGCCTTTTCTGAAGCACTCAGATACAATACCATGGGATTTGTGTTCTTGAGCACTAATTTCTAAAGAGAGAACTGAGACCTACTACTACACTCAGGTCCCTAACACATGCAGTGAGTTATTAGTTTCATTCTAAAAAAAGAATGTAATGTACACATGCTATGATATCAGAGAACTCAAGCTAAAAGCACACTTGTGTAAATGCTGTAGGTGCATCTTACGGAACACAGGAGAAATTCAGGGTAGCCTCTGGATATGACACCAGTCCCTATCCCCAAAGAATTCAGCAATATAAATGCAAACAGTTGGTTTGCAAACAAGGCTAAAACTGCTTTTTCCTCTAATGACACAGCATAATCTGTGTGCCATAATATATTTGAGCAATCTCGCTCTCTATTTAAAGTGAATGGACTCTTTATCATCGAGTTAAGTGTGACTAGTGTAGGACTTATGCTCAGCTGGAACTAACCCTTGTTTTTTAGCAAAGTAAACTGTGCCTCCTTGAAGCATTTTACAAGAAAAATGGTCCATAATTCTTTTGGCACTAAAATTTGAAATTAAATTCATTCTATAGTTGTGCAATAGATGACTTTGTATGCAGTTTAGTTTAATATTTATGCAACTTGAAGTTGATTTTATTTTTGATGTATATGCCTTTTCAGTGTGGCATTGTTCATGTTTTGTTGTCATTTATAAGAACTACTGGTTGTCTGTTCTTTCTGGAGAAGAACAACTGGCAGTACTTATGGATGCTTGGAATAAATCTGTATAAATAGTCTCTGACAGTAAGAGGATCTGACTATGGCCAAAGGCAAAACCCACTCAAAACCCAAAAAACTTACCAGGGAAACAAAGAAGAATGGGAATGGTTTACCCTTTCTTCGAACTGAGAAAACTACTATGTATTTGTCACACATGGTATGTATTTAGTGAGGAAAAGGGCAAAAATATCTAGTGCTGCATATGATTCACTATAGAGTGTATTCAGGTTTTCATAGAAGGTAGATGCATATTGAGCAAAATAGTCAAGATAGTAACTTAGAAAAAAACCCTGATAAATGTTTCATATTATCTGTGGTAACACATTGCTTTCATTGTTCTTGTATCCTACCTCTCTTTCCAGGCTCACTTGAATGACTGCCTTATAAGAGATATAGGCTTCCATTTATGTGGAAGTAAGTGAATAATTCAATTTACCTGACCCACCTAGCCTCTTAACCAGTTTAGCTTTCCAACAGCATGGAAAGCTCTGTATGCTATGGATCATGGATTCTTATGAATTTATTTGTTAAAACTTACGAGGCTTTTTCCATACTGGAATATACGTAAATAATGTTCTAACGTCACAGAGAACGCTGTTTTCTTCAAGTGTTAAGTATGTAATGTTAGAAATTTAAACACATGTTGTTTCTTTTTGTAATCAGAATTAAAGTAAGAGTTGCTGGTGAGTTTTATTGCTGATGACTGGCAAGATTTTAGAAAGTAATAAAATAAATATAATTTAGAAATATTAAGATCATAAAATATCTTATATAATGAATATGTAAGGAGTAAAATCAGTGGAAGCAATTACTGATATATATATATATATATTTATATAATTGTTTTCTTTTCCTTTACTAAACTCTAATACTTTTTAAATTTGTTTTTTCATTCCTGGGGCTGTATGCTAGATTCGTATTTATACAAGCTATGAAGTCATCAAGGCAGAGAGTCCGCTACCCTCTCAGTTTAGAGTATCACGCATATCTTTTATTCCATATTCGTCATAGGGATACTGATATTCAATTCTTGGAGCAGCTTTTAAAAGAAGTTAATTTATATAGCATATACCCTCAGATTAAAAGCATTTTCTGAAATCATCGGGTTCTGGGCTACCTTTACCAAGAGAAGGGGGTTTTGCTGAAAATCTAAGACCACAAGGCAAACACAAGAAAGAGATGGAGGAATGTGAGAGTGGAGGACAGAAGGTGGTGGCAAGAGAAACCAGCTGTTAGATGAGGCTTCAAGGGAAACTTGAAAAGACTGACAGATGTGCTACACAAGTCAGAATTCAGAAAGCCCTCCATGGACTGAAATACAGAACTCACCTACTTAATAAGGGCAGACTGCAACTCTGCATCTTATCTTTTTGATAAGATTCAGGACACCTGGATCCACCCTTCTGCCACATTAATCCTCTTCTTCTTTGCATAATGTTTGAACATTTCACAGTCCATAGTTTCACCTGAAAACAAAAGTAAGAGCTGACAGACACACAGCTGCATGTTTCAAAATTGGCTGTGTTTTCTGATGTGATAGGGTTTAAATGACGATTCCTGCTACTAGTCTCCTTTTTCTTTTTTTTTTTCTTTTCTTTTCTTTTTTT
>VWZG01004165.1:47871-64763 GCA_013396735.1 Grallaria varia | reverse complement strand
TTTGGTTATATTTTAATAAAATTGTCTCTCTTTGGCCATAGTATAATTGACTTTTGTACTATTATAAGTATCCTAATTTCTATAAATATTGAATACTCATATAATTCTGTGAAATATAAGATGTTTCTGTTTTGGAGATGATTTTAAACTACAGAATTAAAATGTCCTACAGTTCTCATCAATCTAATGCAATAGATGAAAAAGAGATCTGTTATTGTACACATAGTGTAAGCATTCATTTCAGTTATGAGCTTGGTCAATTCCCTAGTCATAAATGATTTGCTGCATTATTTTGGGTATTTCCACTCCTTTTTAAAATGTAATGATGTACTATTTTTCTTTTTTTTTTTTTAATTTTATTTTTTATTTTGACAAGCATTTTAGCTTTTCTGTGAGATTGAGAAGTGTTGAGAAGTGGTATCTTTTTTTTTTAAGATGGACTTTAATTCCAAATATACTTTTCTGAGTATATTATTAATTGAACACCAAACGAGAGAAATGAATTATTACCAAGTGATATATACGGATAGCTAATCCACTGGTCAAATGAGTTTATAGAAAAAGAAATTTAATATAACTGAAGTAGGCAAGTTTCAGTCCATCAGATTCTCACAAAACAAGATAAGGAAATGGTGGTAAGGGAGAGGGGAATAGTTAAATCCTCTGGAGAAAATTTGGAACATATTCTCCTGCTCATTTGCAAGCATCATCCCCTGCTCTGACATGGAGCAGCTAAATATTTCCTCTAGTTCTGGGCAGATGTAAAGCCATTCATATTGCAACTATTTACAGTAAAAAGTCTGCATCTCCAAAGTCCACTTTCTGTGTGATAACGGCATTTATTCCACTCTGAAAGCTTTCTCACAGTGTGTCTTCTTACCCTGAAGCCCTTTTGTTTCAATTTCTGTGTACCATGTCTTACCATTTTCTCCGGTTCATGTTCTCCCATGGGTGATGACATTCCCTCAAAACAAGCAGTCCCATGCTCCAGCCAGACAAACTGCCTGACTTCAGCTTGGTGTACAGTAGATCCCAAGAGCCAAATCCGTGCATTGCTTATTCTTTTCTCATTTGTGGGGAAAAGAGTTTTTAAAAGAAATTTACTGAAGTCCTTTGATATCTCTGTATAAAAATGCAGATGTATATTTGGAGAGATGAAAAAACAAATTTAATTCATAAAGAGCTACGTATATTGAAGTTGTAAGGATAGATTTTACAGTTAATAACACAGGAAAAAAATAGATCAATAAAAATCACTTACCACAGCAGTTCAAGGATTGTTATATATGCAGAGTAGAAAATGTGATAAAGTTCCAGCACATAGCGGTTTTGTGACAAGTCAAGTAAAAAAATACTTTTTTTTTTTTCCTGAAAGCAACTTTTCCCTGTTTTTTTAAGATGTAATACAATGACTTTTGTGTATTTATAAAGATGAGCTTGCTGAGCTGTCTTTCAAAGCAGAGGTATACCTGGGGGCGGCTTGCAGACAATCTGCAGAAGGATTGAAATGGATGTGTTAAATTTAGAAAAAAGAATCCAGTTTTTAAACATTTTGTAAATGCTACCCATGTTCATCCTCAGAGAGTAAAATCATTATGAGGTTGTGACAATTATGAGTATGTGCCTACACAATATTATTTCTGTGTAAAGTAGTATACACATCAGAGTAATATATTCATTGTGTATCTACACTTTTATAATAGTTTGAAACCAAGGTAGGTTGAATGTTAAGATATAGTGGGTTATGGTCAGAATATCAAGCAACAAAGCACTCTTTTATTTTTGAGAAAATCAATGTCTTACTTGGCCAGCATGTGTGTGTCTACATGTGTGTGTAAGTGGGTGTTCAGTTTTGTACTGGTGGCCTTTCACTTTCTTTCTAACTTGTCAGTTAACTAAGTTCTATCTTTGCATCTAGATGCCTCAAAACAAAGAATGGAAGTTTATTTTTGCTTTCAGTCTAACTGATGGAAAGCAAAACACTCAATGGAATATGTATGTATGTATGCTAGTTCTTCATCTCCAACAGTTGTTTTGTCTTGTGCTATGTATGATCTGAAGTGCGAAGCTGTAGGACTTTTGTAGTCCTTTATTCACTTTTCTATTGAAGTGAATCTGGAGCAGAGTAGATAAAAGTGCTAACGGCAGGCAGTATTTCAGGAAATGGGAAGGTGGTACAGCACCAGTGCCCCTGAAAGGTGAGCAGCACACTTCCTCCAGTGTCCTTCTGCAGTACTGCCTGCCAAACTGCAGTGTCTCCAAGACAACCTCGCGCAAGGCTCAAAGCTTTGGTCCTGGGAAACAAATGTTCTTGGGGATGATGGGTACTGGCGATAAACACAGCCGGGGGCCCTGAGCGCTGAGGTAGCCTGGGGTGAGATGGTAACATTTGATATGGGGCCTGGAGATGCCTCAATGTGGGGCCAAGGGAGTTTGTGCAGTATCCATGGATGCCCCATGCAGTCCAAGCTGAAAACAGACATGCCGTCATGGGCTATGACCATGGCCAGGCACAGGCATGGCTGCGACAGTGAGAGCTGTAGCAGAGACCAAACAAGAGGCTCAACTTATAGTATGGGGAGGATCTTCTGCTGAGACTTCTTCCATTTCTTTTCCCTCTACTCTGGCCTTGTGAAACCCCAGCTGGAATCCTGCATCCAAGTCTGGGGTCCACAGCATAGGAAAAAGATGGACCTGTTGAAAGGAGACCAGAGGAGGCCCTCCAGGCTGGAGCACCATTCCTAGGAAAGACAGAGTGTGAACCTGGACAGGAAAAGACTCTGGGCACACCTCATTGTGACATTCCAGTTCTTGAAGGGACTTATAAAAAAGGGGGAGAGTGACTTTTTACCCAGGCAGATAGTGATGGGACAAGAGGGAATGTTTTTAAACTAAAAGAGGATATATTTAGATTAGATGGTAGAAAGAAATTTTTTGTTGTGAGGGTGGTGAGGCACTGGAACAGGTTGCCCAGAGAAATTGTGGATGTCCCAGCTCCGAAAGTGTTCAAGGCCACGGTGGATGGGCTTTGAGCAACCTGGTGTAGAGGAAGGTGTCCCTGCCCACGGCAGGAGGGTTGGAACTAGATGATTTTTAAGATTTCTTTCAAGTCATGCCATTCTATGATTATGTGACATACAGTATCTCTTCTCAGCCAGCTAAATTATTAGAATTCGGGTAGTAATGCCCTCAGGACCTTAAAAAGTAGTGCAATATATTGTATATTTCCAGTGCCCATAAGAAGCTCATTCACATTAACATGAAGGAACACACACATGCAGTGGCACGGAGAACAACCTCAACAGCCCAGTCAAAAGAAGGGATGCTCTGTCCTGGCTCCATCCAGGAGAGCCTCAGCATTGAGTACGAAACCCTTCAAGATGAGTCAAGAGCAAACATCCTGAGGACTGTGCAGACTGAGTGACTTTACAGGATACAGTGAAGAGCATTTAGGGATTGTTCAAAGTTTATTATGGGTTGCTCAGGGGAAGGAACCAAAGGTGAAGAAAGTGAGGGATCAAGGTGATTAGGGAAGAATCAGGCATGGGAAAGTAAAAGGATAAGAGGTTAAAAGGGTCTGGATGTGTTTAAACGGGGCTTGTCAGTACACTTGTCTCACCATGTCCTGTGCTTCATCACTGTCATCTGCACTGTCATCTCAGTAAACTCCATTTCTAATTTCCTGGGTAAGAGGGTCTCTATTCCATGTGCATCTGTGTTAGTGAAGGTCTAGGTGCCAGAAACTGCAGTTAGAACAGATATCAAAGGGCCTAAGCTTCTAGGACCAGCACCTGTGAGTGAGGATATGCATAGCAGTATGTGATTGCTAGCAAGTAGATTAAGTAGCTTGGTAGCCATGTTTTGAAGTGATTGTAAGTCTGGGACAAGTATGTATCTCCATCAGGGGAGGAATTGACTGCTGGAAGAACAAGTAATGCCATTTGATGGGGAGGCTGTGGAGTCTGGGGACACCCACTTGTCTGCATATGTGTGGTGTTTGCAGTGTTGATGCAGTTTTCTGTAAGCCAATCATTTTGTTTGAACTGCACATACAACTCACATGTATTAAATCATATGTGTACAGCATACAACCTAGTCATATAGTTCTTTCACTAAGCACCTTTTCCTAGACTTAGAAACCTAAATAATTCCAGGCTTCTGTCATCAGATGTCTCCCTCTTTTCTCTATTCATTCTAGTAATATTTCTCTGCATCTGTTCTGATTTCAGTGTATCTGATCTGACCATTAGCCATTCCAACTGTACTGGTTTCAATTGAGGTGTCACAAGAAACACTGAACTTTAAAGTGGCATTTTATGGTCTCACCTGTGTGATGATGCCAAATACAGTACTCTTTTCTACATGAAAATCCAAAATTCCTAATCAACAATGCACCATTTTATTCAGCAAGAGAACAGGTGGTAAAATACTCTTCCCCTTACAAACTGAAAATAGCTGAAATTATTGCAGATTATAATACATAATTTTTTGGAAAAACTTATGTTGGAAAAAAATCAGTTTGAAAAGGGTAATTTAAAAGTTCTATTAAAATTCTTATGTTTGCAATATTCAAATAGAACCATCACCTGTTGTGCTGCTTCCATTACTTGATCTGTTCAGCCTGGAGAAGAGGAGACTGAGGGAAGATCTCATTGCAATTACAACTTCCTTGTGAGGGGAAGTGTGACCAGTGACAGGACCCGAGGGAATGGCCTGAAGTTGTGTCAGGGAAGGTTCAGATTGGATATTAGAAAACAGTTTTTCGCCCAGAGGGTGGTTGGGCACTGCGACAGGCTCCCCACGGCAGTGGTCACAGCACCAAGCCTGAAAGAGTTCAAGAAGTGTTTGAATGATACTCTCAGGTGCATGGTGTGACTCTTGGGGATGTCCCTATGCAGGGTCATGAGTTGGACTCCATGATCCAGCTATAGGTCCCTTCCAACTTTGAATTTCTGTGATTCTGTGACTGTGATTTTTCAGTGTCAACCAAGATGAATGACACTTTGCCCCCACTATCAATAAAACTGAACTTTCTAGTCTAAAAATCTAAAAAAAAAAAAAAAAAAAAAAAAAAAAAAAAAGAAGGTCATATGAGGACATATGTCTTGCTTAAAATATTTTAGCAAAAAATGAATGTTATTGTTTTTGTTTCTGCACATAAGAAGAATGTGTCCATTGTGCAGCCTGTGCGGTAGCTTGACTCCAGTTAGAAGGAGATAGCTTCTTTTGGAGGGCTGGGTGCCAAGAATGACCATCCAGCTACTGGGCATGCAGTTTTGGAAGAAATTAGTTTGTGACTAGGTCAAGGTTCCAGTGGGGCTGTAAGAGGCTATTCAAAGTGGGCATCATGGGTTGCTGAAACCAGTCATTGCACTAATAACAGTTACCATACAGTGCTAGTATTTAAAATTCTTGTAGGTTCCACCAAAGACTCTTTTCCCCAAATAACATGTGATTTATTTGCTCACATTTTCTGGTAATTTCCAGCTACAGCTTATTGACATCAGAACATATATATTGCTGGAGTAGCATTAACATAGAATATTTTAGTGTTCAAAATTACTTCATAAATACGGGGTTTTGGTTTCTTATTCTTTGCTAGAGGAAAATAATAAAGCAAAAAAGGTAAGGAAGTAAAGTCTTCATTTTTAAGTAGTACTAAAGGGCAGATGGGAAGCTTCTTGAACCTCTAACTAAAGCTATTTTTAGGAACTGGAATTCTTCTTTTGCTTACTATATAATAATACTTTGTGTGAACTTACACTCAGTAAGAGATGCTTCAGAGAAAGCTATTGACACACTGGCATGCTTTTATATGAAGATTCTTTGCTGTGAGAAAAGGTTGTAATAACATTTCAAATCTATTCTCAGATAAATAAGGGCTACACTGCAGCACTCAAATGAGAAAGGAAAAAAGTCTGTTCATCTAACACATCCTACTGCAAAATGACAGTTGGAGAAACAGAACGAGAGGAGAAACCTTGATTCTAATCCTCCTACTTTCAAAATACAGAAAAGAGTGGCTAGACCTCAAATGGGATGAATTAACTTACTGCCACTTCTTCCTCAGAACACAGGTGAAGGAAAGGTATCAGAAGTGCTCCTTATAGCTCCTCTTTGGGTGGCCTAAATTACTTTCAGCTAAGCACAGTTCCTGAATTCTAGTCCTCTGAGTCTGGAAGCTATTCCTTACAAGAAAAATCGCACTCTTTTAGAAAAATATAGAACACTTTTTTTTTTTTCTTGTTTTCATCTATTTAAGGAAGACATAAAGAAAATAAAAGGCTGAAGGGAACATAGTGATAGAAGAGGGGAAAAAATCCTTAAGAGAAGAGAGATATACCAAATAGGAGACTGTGTTCTTTCTTTTATGGGAAGTCATGAGAAACATAAACATACATCAGCTTTTTAATTTAACTCACAAAAACTTTTAAGTGCTCTGTTACAAAGAAATTGGTGTTCATGAGAGTGATTAATCACCAGGTGTTCTCACTCGAACCTCTTCAGTTTGTAGAAAATTACTTTAATATTATTTTCTTTATCCTTTTGGAAGAAGTAAAATCTATTCCTTCAAAGCTCCCGTGATGTGAAGATTTAATTGTTCTTCTACCTCATATCTACATGTACCTAAGTCATCTTCATGTAATATCTGAAGGATGGAATAGCGTATGTTCTGAGAAAGCTTGATTTATTTACTTTGTGTTGGCACACAGCTACACCAGTTCTAATGTGTTCTTGGTTAATTTTCTTGCTTTAAGCATTATATGCTAAGCTGGAGTTAGTACATCATCTCTTCTTGATCACATTTCAATTGCAAAAAGAAAATTATGCACAATTTTAATTATGCAAAGATGTTACATATCTGTCTTGCCTGCTTGAACTCTACATTTATTCATGTACATTAACTATAATTACTGTACTGGCTCCTTGTACCAAAATATCACAAAACTATGGTTAGGATTTAATCATGTATAAATAATCTTTTCAGCAGACACAGTATATGAAAACAGAATTCCATGTGATACTCTAGTGCTCCTTATAAAGCCAGAATAAGTATTTCTGTTGCATGAGTCTTGCTTAGTTTCCATAGAAACCTTTTGCTATTGAATGTAATTTCATTATTAATAGACTCTACACGTGTTTTGTTTTGCACTTTTGGGTCAGTTTTACAAATGTCAACCATTTCTGAATTTTTCAGTTTAAGTTCCCGTGTGGACTTCCTTTCTACCCCTGTTGCCTTAAAAAGTAAAAGATCTAAAATACTTACTCCATAGTCCTCTTGAAGCTGGATAGGCTGCCTCCAGCCAGACTTGATGTACTGTCAGGGTAAAGTAGCTTCATGAACTGTCTGACCTCTTGTTCTGTTATTCTACTTGGTCTCCCTCTCTGGCTCTGTCATCTGAATATATGTATATGTGTGTGTGTTTATATATACATATCAAAGCTTCAGCTGGAGATTCACTGAGGAGGAAAACTGGCATATAAGACTGCACGTGTTTGGTTTCAATTTTTGATGGATAATTCCAGTGATTTACTTGTAGCTTTTCTAGAGGATGGAATAGTTTCTTACATTTTGAATTCATAAATTAAAGTTCCATTTTTGGGAACATTTGGTCCTTCCAACAGCTAATCTGAGCTAATATGATTTGTCAAAGTAAAGTGCCATTTCTCAGTCTGAATATAGCCTTTTCTAAGTTTCGAAGAGAAATGCCTTTATTGCAGTGATTCTCTCTACAATATTACTTGACATTGTGTATAACTGGGCAAAAGGAGTAGTCTGCCTTCTGGAGCACTCTATGACCCACCTCCACACAGCTAGTTTAGTAGGGGGGAACAACTGAAGCTCAACGAAACATGCCTGCTGCCTGAAAACAAGTTAAACTTATATTGATTTCAAGTCTCAAGAGCAGCTGCTCGTGCACTGCCACTGGGCCTTCTGGGGCAACTGCAGAGTAAGTGGGTCTGCCTGATGTTGGGCACATCAGCAGACAAAGCAGCAAAGACAGGTGGCATGGAATACATTAGCTGTATAAGGTCCATTTACACTGTAAGTCAGGACATGGTGTACCCTGAGGTTTCCTCGGGTCTCCAACTTCATGCAAGCTGTGCCCACATGATGTGGGCAAAGGGGAGTCTGAGCTCAAACCTGAATCAAAAGGCAATGTAAATGTAGTCCATGTGCCTAATACAAAGGCTAATGCTCCCTTTATCTTCTTTATTCCATTCTAGCTACAGGCATGGTGTTTTGGTTTCATGTCATGTCACAGGAAAAGTAATAAACCAAGTTTTGTTAAGTTGATGGTATACAGGGCAAGCATTCTTACAGTCTGACAGTCAAATTACCATGTAACTTTTGATTGCCGTTGTTTAAGAAAGTATTTCTTTTTAAAAATCTGTTTATACCCTACCTATGCCTACGATATTCCAAGGAATAGTTTGACACTATACAGACAAAGATGTCATCTCCTGGATGACCTCCAACCTGTTATAAACACTAAAAATTTTCATGAGGTTTAGCAAAGGAGTTCATAAGCATACAAATACCTAGGATTTATTAAGCCTTTAAAGGCTTTCCCTAGAAAATCCCCTAGAACTTCATGAGAAATTCCTTTTCTCTGTCTGTGTTTTGTAATTTTGGGGGTTTTACTATGTTTTTGTGATGTCGTTCTTTACGTGCCTTTTTTCCAAATGGCCTTTTGCCTATTTCAATTGTCATCTATTACTATTTCTTGGTGTTTTGTTTTCATTCAGTTATATCATTAAAATGTGGTCAGACTTTGAATTTTACCAACTTTTTAACCAAAAGACTAAACACCAGCAAAATATTCAGCTCAGTCGTCTGGAGGTAGTACTTGTATGCAATGGTTCAGATTAAGTCTATTCAAAATATGATTGATTTGCCAAAATAAACAGCACTTGGAGAAATAGATTTAAAGTAAGAAATCTGTAATGCCTCACTTAAGCTCAGTTTTTAGCTTCAAATCCATGGTCTTCTCAGAATAACACTCTGTCTGCATGCAGTAGCTATCACTCTAACCTGATTGCAGAAACTTAGCATTTCCCTTCTCCTAGCTAGAAGTTTGGGGTTTTTAACAGGTAAATGTCTTTTCTTATCAAAAGATCCATGCTGCTAGGATTGAGGCAAAAGAGTTTTGGTTTTAAGTTTGAGGGAATGCTCCTTTCCTACTATTCCTGCCTGGTTTTTTTCTGCATTTTAATTTCACTGCATTTGTGCAGGGTGATGACACAGAAGTGTCTGAGGATCTTATGTCATTGTTCAAACTGATGCAAATATTACTCCTTTGCCCATAGGATTCTCATGTAGTGGAGCTGGTTTTGGATAGGCAGGAGTTTTCAGCCATTCCAGTGGTATCACAAGCTTTTATTTTCCTTCTCTCTGAAGAATCTTTGCAGCCTCCTTAAAAGGTCGACTTACATTCTGGCTTCATATCACCCTTTGACTGTGTGCAATGTACAGGTTTTCTTTTCCAGGTAACAATCTTCATCATTCCTGACAAGAAAGTACTGTAGAATTGTAAGCCAAACTATGGCTTATAACAGTTTTGACCACCTCTTTCTAAACTGTTGTGACGCAAATTACAACAGTTTCAAAGAACTGAGAAAATGAATTTTATATTTTTGTTCATGCTTTTCCAGAAAGAAGACTTTATCGAGTTTTATTTTTCCTAATGTAATAGTATAATTGGAATAAGAATTTAGATTATTGAATCTATGGATTATAGACATGCTAATTCTTTAAGACTCTTGCTCAAATAGAATGCAGTTATATCTTTTTGACAGATTTAGGGAAAGTGGGTTGAGAAACAATCATGCTTAGTGTCCAGCATCTCCTCCAGGATGTGGATCTGCTTGTGGGCCCCTGAGTCTCCCCCTTAAAGACAGACACAGTATGGCATACATAGTTTGGGGGTTAAAGTAGTTTAAATGCCTCTAAACTGATATCCCAGAAAAAAATGTGATTCTTATGGAGCTTTGAGGTTATAAACAGACTTATTTTTGATTCTATGTGTCTGAATTCTGTTTTGACTGAATTGGTTTCTCTTCCCATGACTGTTAATAGTTTTAAAAGGCACAAGGTGAATTCAAGATATATGCCTCTGACTTTTGAAATTTATAGATGGTATTTTGTCATAAATTCAAAACAAGGCTTGCCATGCCCTTATTTTAATGAAAACAATTCAGGTACTTACAGTAGAGAAATGACATGATCTTGAAAGATGATCATGTTTTGACTGCAAAGGAGAATATTCTCCTATCACTCACTGACCAGTTCATTCACAGTTATATGCTGTATTAAAACCTTCTCCCAGCATTTAATGTATTCATCTTCTCCTTTTTAATAAATGTGTTAGAGGTAGGATTTTTAGCTTGTGCATGGCTGGAGTGAGGCTTGTCTGGATAAAACACAGTAGCAGTGTCATCTCGTTTATCTTCAACCATCTAAAATTTTCATGTCTAATTTGCACAGTTTTTTACATTTCCTCTATACCTAAGAACTAAAAAAAGAATTTTCAGATACTCATTTTTCTCTGATAAAATGTGTCACAGGTGAGATAGATTCATTTCTGGACAAACAAATGTATCTTTTCTTTCTGTACTTTTTTTTTAGAGGGAGTCTATATGAACAACTTAGACAAGACATAGAAAGTTTAACAAACTGAGATTAGATGATGTTAATTTTAGGCACGTGTCTTGAATTAATTTTGATATGTAAACTAGAAAGTGTTTCTACATGTGTTAAAGTTATAAGATTCTTACTTCTTCAAATTTGTCTCTTCACATTCAACCACATTCTTACATAAATATATTGCAAATCCAAATTTATTCCCAATCACAATGAATACAGATCCAGGCCTTTGCCTATCTCTGTTGCTAACCTGTGTTGTTCCTAAGACTGCCCAGAACAAGAATGTGCTTCCTGTGGGATTTCTCAAGTCATTTCTAATGCTTAGCCTAGAGGGATGTAGTTCCATGTACTGCTACAAAGGAGAAGCATTTGGTGGGTCATCTCACATTGCCCATTCAGAAGTACACAGATTCTTCTTCTAGGTTTCTCAAGAAGACAGAAAGTGTTCTGATGATGAGCTTCAGTTTAAGAAATTTGTTTTCAGATTTGGAAGTAGAGGGCTTGATATTACCACCTCAGTGGAGTGCCATTTGAAATATATTTTAAAATATCTCTGTATCAGATTAGTTACAGGTACTGTGGGAATCTGTACTTTCCTAGACTGATTATTGCAAATACTACAGAACACCTGAAATTAACTAAAGACTCATGCTTAGGCAACAAAACTCAACTAAGAAATAACGTGTGATTTAGGTCAGCCCTTGAGAACGGTAACAAATAATTCACATCTCAGCATCATTAATTCAAACTATTTTGGAAGCACAAGGGAGCGGTCAGTCAATAAGGGGAAAAAAATGTCTAAATGTTCAATTAATGATGTTGACAATAACCACTGGGTGTGGCAGCATATGTTTGTTACTTGTTGTGGCACTCGGTTACCACCCTCCTACCCCATCCACAGCAGGGTCCCATCTAATGCTCCTCAGCAGTGTCAGCCTCTGACACCACCATTGCAGTTGTCAGGTTTTAGGCCGTTTCTAACGTGTTTTGTGCCAGGGTACTTTGCTGGTAGGTATGTTTATGTGTAAACTATTTGGAAATACATCACACTTGCAGAAAATAACTCATCGAGTAAAACCAAACTTGACTGGAAAGAACACAGTAAGATTCCCTTCCAGAAACACTATACACCAAGAACTTCCAGTCCAGCTCTTTATCAACATGGATGTGTAATGACATAGTATTGGGAATGATGCTTCAGAAACTTCTTTGGCCCCAAAAGACATAGATGCCAATGCTTTTTTACTTCTTAGTTGGCATATATGTACATAAGATGGTAAAAAAATTAATTCAAGTCCATGACATAAGCATACAGCTTTGCATGAGTCTTTTTGTAACCTCATTAACTTTGGCATTTAAAGATTTTTTTGTTTGTTTTACTTTTTCCCTCTCAAGGGATTAATTTTTTGCCTTATGACACTTGTGTCAATTTAAAATTATTAAGTATTGTGGTCTGTAAGTGTGCTTCTATGTAGGAAAAACTTTTTTTTAAAGGTTATAGCGTTTGGAAGAAACGCAGGAGTGAGGTAAAGGGGGAGAAGTGATCATGATTAAAAAAAAAAACCAAAAACAGAGAATTAGGTAACCTGTTCTATTTCCCCTTGTCCTATCCATTTCTGGAGACTGGCTGCTCCGTGCTTCAAACTGTACTTTGCCCAATATGCATTTTGTGGTTTCCCACGAGAGAGCTATGGTCGGCGCATGAGCCAAAGTAATGTGAGGCAACCAGACCAAGAACAGTTGAAAGGTTACTGTGATACACATATGAACACTTTGTACCACACTGGCTGCATTAATTAATTTGACATACATCAGAGGTTCAGGAAAATGTCTGGTTCTCTCTCCAGCATGGTTTGATGCAACACATTCTCCTACTTGTTTGCTTTACTTTTAAAGACTTGAAAATTCTTTCATAACTTTCTTTTTACCTCTTAGATTTCCAGATGCTTAAAATGTTCTTCAAACTGTTTCAAGATGCCTAAAACTTCATTCATGGCAGACATATGAACAACTTGTTCTGAATACCAGCATGAGAGACAGTAAGGGGAGCTGTGGTAGCATTTATTTTTATTTTCTAGGAGAAATGTCAAAGTTTTCAGAAACATCAAGGAAAAGAAAAGCTAAAGTGGAAACTGCTGGCATAATCAGTATGAATTAATAAAATATAAAAATGAATAAGCATTATTAAATTTAAGGGACAAGCTTTTACACAATGAACATAGAACATGTACTATCAGAGTCAGTGATAACTGCTTAATTTTTAACAAAGTTAAATGCAGACTACAAGTTCCTTACAACTTTTTATTCTACAGAGGATGAATCAATAGTTAGGAAACTTGGGAAAGGACCCTTATTTTCTCTATTTTAATAATTTTTACTTTTTCAGTTATATTAAATATGAGAAAATCCATATGTGATCCTTAGGCACCTAAATTAGGGTTTTACAACTTTATTATATACACAATTAATTTAGTCAGAAGGGTTTATAGTCACCTAATGTTCTGGCAAATAATAGCTTTAAGAAACTAAATTTGAGAAGAAGACACAGCTTTGCTTTGCTATATCTTTTATAGCAACCTGACCTGGACACTAGCTAAATGCCAGAAAACCTGAAGCAGTAATGAAATCTGACTGCTTGCCAATGCCACTGATTCAACTCACTGCAATGCTAAATCTTATGTAGAAGCCTATGGTGCAGTGACAGAATTGCTTTCAGCTTGGCAGGAACAGTATAAACAGACCTATGGACTGAGACTACAAGTGCACAAGAGAAGTGTAAACAACTTGACTTCAAGAATCCCAGCTGAATAACATATCATGTTCTACTACAGTTACAATGCTAGATCTCATGAATGTAGCCTTCACAAAGGATAAAAGCCACAGAGAGAGTTGTATGGTTCACATTTCTTTGTGTATCAAACATAGAGAAGGGAAAGAAGTTGTCAGTTTGAAAGCAAAAAAACCATCTCTACTCTCCTCCACACACACACACACACGCGCGCGCACACACACACACACACCAAGAAAAGGAAAAAAAGCTTCTACAAATTGTGAGGTTTTGCACTGATAAGCAAAATATTCTCAGATTTAAATCAAATTCTAGATCAATTCTTGGCATTATGTCTTTGCTATCTGACCCTAGGGATCAAAACAGTTTGCTGATTTCTCAAAAATTCCTCAAAGGGCAGTTAATGATAAGCATTTGCTTTCTAATGATGACTGTGTTATTCTCAGGGCATAAACACAGACAATTGTACATTGATACCAGAATACTTTTTTTAGCAAGCTTAACATCAATATGATGCATCACCGCTTGATATTGCTAGCACAACCTTGAAGCCATTTCTTAGGCTGTACAGGGAAGTGTCAGCTTTTGTTTTGCCTAAACATTATGAAATACATCTGCAAACTCTTTCACATCTTATGATCATTTAATGAATCAACAGGTATAGAAGGAATGACGAATAAAGTACTTATTGTTTAAGAAAACATCTCTATTTTTTCACTACCAACCTGTTATTGCTACAGACACAAGTGTTTATGTTAAAACTACTGAGACTGAAAACTGTTTATTGTGACCTGCGTGCAGATTTAACCATCTAACAGTGCATGTCTGCAGATAGAGACAGCACCTGTAAGAAACCTCTCAGATGTGCTGGGGCAGGCAGCACTGATACGTATCCTTCAAAAGAAAACATATGTGGTTCCATGCATATTTGTGTCATGTGTTCTGATGTCATATACCATAACCAGTCTGTGGACAAAAGGCTGAGAAACACTACTGTGCTCCATCTTCTTTAAAATATAATGACCATATTCAGATTTAAGGCAGAAAATAGTGATGCAGCTGAGAAACTATTGACCTGGTGGCTAGATCCTGCAGGCTTCTGAGTGTGAGTTATGTAGTATGAGCTGCAGCTTGCTGGGATTATTTTATCTCATAAGTGGCACTGATATAATTCTAGTCATATATTTTTCATAAAGGTTTCATAATTCGTCAGAGTTTTACTTGTCAAATAGCTCCAGAAGCAACCCATATAACTCACTGTGGTAGTTTAGGCTGGCTCCCAGCCAAACCCAAACACCAGCCCGACGGCTTCCCCGCTCCTGAAAAGGAGAGGGGAAGGAAAAAACTGGTAGCAAAAGAAAATTACAGCAAAGAGTATATTTTATATATATGCAATTATATACAATTAAACACTATGTACATATGAATAGGAACCCCAAACAATCCCAACCAATCCCAACAGGGAAAAGGGGAAAGGGGAAAAGGGAGAAAGGACAAAAAGGGGTAAAACCACAACAGATACACACAATCGGAACTCAGGGATTAGCTCAACAAAATAACTAACACAATGAAATCTCACCAACATCCCTTAAGAACAGCAGATTTCTTCCCTCCGACACGACTCGGGCAGAGCTCTCAGATGAGCCTCAGCCCACGCGGATAAGCGAGACCCAGACAGTGAGAGCTGCTGTCTCTGAGCTGGTCCGACAGCGAGGGAGAAGAGAAGAGCTGAGAGAGCGAAAACCTCCCCCTCACCTATCTTATATACACCTGATTATGTAAGGGAATAGGATGGAATACTTCATTAGTTTTTGACCCCCGGTGTTAGGGAAGGCCTAAAGAACAACGAACCTCACCAAGGCCTAAAATTTAAATTACCACACTCACATAGTCTAAAATCATAGAATTATGGAATGGTCTGGGTTAGAATGGACCTTTAAAGTTCTAGTCCAACTCACCTGCAATGAGCAGGGACACCTTCAATTAGATGAGATTTCTCAGAGCCCCATCCAATCTGACCTTGAATATTTCCAGGGATGGGGCATCTCCAATTTCTCTGGCCAAAACTGGACCCAGTACAAACCAAGAGTTTGAATTTTCTTCCGAAGTGATCATGATAAATTGAAAAATAAGCTATGATTTATTATGAAAAAATTGATTGTTAAAGACAGTTTGGGTGTATTATAAATGCCACTAACATATGTGGCAAATTTTTAACACCAGGAATTCAACATCACAAAAAGGTGACTCGAGTCTTTGATGAGTCTTATATAATTTCTGAAGGCCTTACTGGAAACTGTGTTTAAAAATTGGAAAATTAATAACCTATTGTAAAGTCAGCCAGCAAAATATTGCACATAATAGCAAATACATTGTTGGGAAAAATGCAGAAACCGCAGAGGAAATACAAGGGGTGATTGTTCTGCTATTCATTTGTAAATTATCTTTGCTAAACAAGGGTCTCTGATGGTGCATACATGCAATATTTTACGAATGCCTTTGTAGATTGATTTTTAAATTATTGAACATATTTTATGTCACTTGTGATGACGTGTATTTAGAGAACTGTTATTCTCCTCCTTCCCTCCTCCTTACTGTCATTTCTGGTCACTACTGATAAACTAAGGAAGTAGTAAAGGCTCTAAAACTTTGGAGTAGGAAAGGGAACTGATGGCATTATTGGGTTGTTTTTTCAAGTTTGGCCTCTCTCGTCATCCAGAGTCAGTAGCTGGGGATCCTTGAACTTTTTATGGCATAGAATATAATATATGGGATAAAGTCTACTTTTGCAATAGGAAGAAGGTAGTTCTGATTTTTAACTTCTTGTAAGCTACTCAAAAACTTGAGGAACACCTTTGAAGAGAGAGTACAATTTAGAGGCATGAGGGTATTCAGCTGTAAGTGGACCTGGTGTTCCTCAGCTCCTTAGATACTGACAGATTTCTGATTCATTGTGCAATACTCACTGTAGTCCCACTTGCTGACTATCCGTCCTCCCTTAAAGATGCAGTGTAATTAATTATGTTAAAAGGTGCATGACAGATATTTAACATACCTATCTTCACATTATCTTCCGAGCTTTGAACTGCCAAAAGTCATGTGAGTTCTGATGGATGGAAGAAATACATTTTCCATCTGAAATTTTGTATACATATATATATTTATATTAAAAAATGAGGTTAGTTGCAATAGTCAGGATTAATATCTGATGTTGTACTACTGCACTGCTATGACTTTTAAGCTAACACTTGAGACATTTCTGTGTCTCTACAATCATCTATGAAATAAGAAGACTTATGAAAACAGGTGAATCCTTGCAGAACTGACTTTGTTGGGATAGGTACTCATTTTGATATGGTTATGTAGGACCTTAGGGAAGTCTCCCAGTCTCCTTTTCAACTCTTGGCAGCAAAGGAGAACCTAGATATAGACAGAAATTTCTTTGTAGTTCTCTGA
>VWZG01004165.1:19186-47866 GCA_013396735.1 Grallaria varia | reverse complement strand
GAAAATTCTTTGTAGTTCTCTGAATATCTGGAAAATGGAGGTTTTTGTCCTTCTCTATAAAGAGTACTTAAACAGAATTCTTTTTTGGAACATTCACATTGTTTATTAAGAAGATGGAAAATACCTTTGTCCCAAATTTTTCATTTCACTAAGTCTTTCTTCCTTCATCCAGAACTACAAAAATGCCAGAGCTCCAAAAGAGGCAAAAACTTTCTTATTAACTTTGGCAAGTGTTTTAACTCTCTAAAATAACTGCCTTTCTTTTTGCTAAACTTCGTGTAAGATGTAAAACTTGAGAAATAGTTTTGACAAGGGAAATTTCATCCCTGGTGATCAGGCAAAGCTATAAAACCTGGAGAAATTACAAGCAACAAAAAACATTTGGTAAAATGGATTTAACCTAGCAAAATCTTTAGTTATGCTTGTTATGTAAATAGACACAATTGAAACATCTTCTTTTTTTTCTTGAAGTTTTTCCCTAAATCAAAGATGAAAATATATGTCTGATACATATTTATATGGTCTCCCTTACACTCTATGTATATAAGACATAGCTGTATGTCAATCTTGTGCAAAATTGGAGATGGCTTATGACATAAGACAAGATATAACTAAAAAAAAATGTATTTGGGGGTTCTAGTAGGGTAGGAATGGGTTAAAATAAAATTTCTCATATTCAAACTCATTTTCCTGGCTGTGTGTCCAAGTTAAATTAATGTCCGAAGCTCACAGTGCTCATTCCAAGTGCCAGTTTTGATGCATCAGAAATCTCTTGAGAGAAGCTGCTTTCATAAGCTTTTTCTTGACATAAAGCACTATTTTCAAGAGTCACTTACATGAGCTTTTGCCCTTTCCTGTGTAGCAGAAATCTTTCAGAAATCAGACAATTTCAAAACCTATTCTACTTGAGGCCCAAAGCCATGAAACCTAGCTCTGCTAAATTCACATAAAAACACATACATAACCATTCCAAAAAAGTCCATTTTTGCAAAAAGTATGTCTGCCTTTATTATATATGTAAAATTATCTTATAAAATTCCTCCTTCCAGAAATAGTATATTTGCTTTATTAAAAAACACTTAGCCCTGTGTTTTCTATTGCATGGAATTTTATTTGCATGTTTAAAAACAGTTTGGGAAAAGTGTCTAGGAAGCAACAGATTTTTTTTTTTGTGTTGCTGTGTTCATTTCTCATGTACAGTATTGTGGAATTGGAAGCAAATCATTTCTCCTGTACAGTATTGTGGAATTGGAAGCAAATTATTCTTAGGTTCAGTGTACTGGAGTGAAAATTTTTTACCCAGTCTCTCAACTTCAGGGGAGAGATGGGATTTCAGACCACTGAACCAGTTTCACTTTGCTCTTTGATGAAATACAAAGGAGAAAACTAGCTAAAGCTTATCTGATTAGATTCACTTCTATTTTAAATTCTTTTTCACATTTTTTTATGAAAGGAGAAACAGATACAAAGGCATGACATAAACTGCCTGAAATTAATTGTTGAAACCAAACACATAAATGCATAAATAAAATAACTCATAAATAACCCCCTTCTCCTTTTTTTCCTTTTTTTTGTCCTCCTAAGAGCAAGCAATTGAATATAAAGCAAAAAAATATTTTAAAGGGTCCAGTGCTGTTAAAGAAGACCACATATTTATAATGAGGTCTTAAACTTTTGCTTTGTTCTGAAAAATAATCCATCTTTTGTATTACATGTATGATTATGTGAAGTTGTGTTACAGATCAGTTGGCAATATGTTTTTAAGTAAGTTGAATTAATTAGTTGCATAAATTTGTGAAGTTTTCAGAAATATGATTATTAATGCAGAGTGTGTTATAAAGTCAATTCTAATAATAGTGCTTTTTGTTTAATGCTAACATCACAGTTATTGTAAATGAAGTATTTCACACTGCATCTGTCAAATTCACAAATGGAACCAAAGCAGTATTGTCAGATAACCTTCAGAGGTCTAGGACATAATTTTTAAATACATGTATCATAACTGAGATTTCTGAAAAGCCTTTAAAGTGGCTTTCCCTCAGGCTTCCGGTCAGTGTGCAGACTAGAAATCAAAGCTGAGTAAGGAACGATGCTCTCACCAGTAGAATCTTGTGTGATTTGTCGCAGAAGCTGATGGATATAGCACAGGTGTGGTCAGGGACTGCTCAAAGTCTGCCCTGTGACTAATGCAATTAAATTTTGTCTCAAACACTAGGACAAAGTCTTTCTTGGTTATTCTACAAGATTCCTTTGTGTTGCTAAATAGTTGCATTCAAATTTTTGTTCTGAATTAATTTTCTGCAAAATTGCTTGTAAATGGTCTTTGAAAATATATATATATATATGTACACATATAAGTATATATATATATATATAAAACACAACATATAGCCCTGAGTACAGCCACATAATTCTAACCATCCAGGACTTTTCAAGCAATATTAATGAGTGTTTTGGTCTCTTGCTGTCTTAGTTCCTTATCTACAATACTCATTGTTTAGCTCACAATATTGGGATGGAAGTGTATAAGCATTAACAAATTTTCAAATATGACAGTGATGCTAATGGCAGAAACGGCTCTTAGCAAATGGATGCCTTCTACTGCAAAGGGATTTTAATGGCATGGAGCAAACAGAGCCCAAAATGCCATGAACAATAAGGAAAAGCAAAATAATAAATACCTGCTCACCAGGTGAATACTGTCCATCTTGTGGACTGAGCTGCTATTTTTATAGAAAAATATTGCGTTAACTGAAAAATAAGGCTTTGCTATACTGAATCTGTCATGGAGAACTGCATTATTAATGCTTCAGCAAATTCTCATTACTTAAGTTTGGAGAGTTTGACTTTGCAATTGCAATGCTTTTTTTCTTTTTACCATCAGCTTTTCAGGTGTTATATGCTTATGGACATATGTATAGGACTTAGTGTTTTTTATTGACATTGCAAATGTCATCTATTATTATAGAAAGAAGATAGAGAATAATAAGAAGACAAAATGTTTGGAGTTTGAAGGCATATAAAAATTTGAGAAATAGGTTAATCCATCCAGCTGTCAGGTGTTGGATGCCTTCAGGAAAATCTGAACAATACATTTTCTGCCTGAGATTTGAGATAAATAGACGGAAAGAGGTTAGAGTGTTTTGTTTTTTTGTTTTTTGTTTTTTGTTTTTTTTTTTAACCTCATAAGAAATCCTGATAAAGAAATCTGGACCCTGTTTAAAGTTGGTAGGAGTTTGGTGTCTTATGATTTGCTTCAGTTTGTAAAAATTTAATCTTAGTTAATTTAAATAGAAGGAATTGACTACTCTTGATTAGTTGCTTTGCAAATAAAGTACGTAGGTGTTGCCTGTGTTTTGGAGCAGTTGGGAAAAACACATGCTCATACCAAATAATGAATATTAAAAAAAGCTGTATGTAATTACAACACAACTTTCTAGTAGTACGTTGTGACTCTACTATGAAGGCATTTCATTTCCAATGCAAGTTCTGTGTATTAATCAGTTAATGTGCATGAAGGACTTTGAGGAACTATTTAAGTGCAGATCATTAATAATAATTTACCCTATGTAATACTTTACTATATGCCAGGCAGAAGCATGGCTGCGTGGTTGTGTCAAAAACTTGCCAAAACTATAATTGCAGCGAAAGAAGTAAACTGGCCAGGTGCCAAGCAGATAGTTATTAAAGACCTTGTTTAGTATGTCACACCTGCAAGAACGAAGACTTAATCACAGCTGGCAAAAAAACTCAAAAAATCGTGCATATTTCTGTATGCATTGCCTGGTAAAATTCAAGTTCTGGTAAAATTCAAAGATTTAGAGTATTGTCAAAAATGTGTTAAAAATAGTGATACGGGAAGCTGTCAGATACCTTTTATCCATCATTCCAGTGCAAGAAGAATGACTGCTAATTAAAGAAAGGGAGATAAAAGACCCTGAGAGATGATGGAAGCCAAGAACTTGATGATATTTTGAAAAGATTATTTGTATGTATCACAGCTTTAAGCATACACATTTTTGAAAAGAAGATATGAAGTGTAAAGGAGAATAAGCTTTGAACAACACGTAGACACTTTTTAGAAATCAAATATGAGTTGTAAATCTTTATACAGTAAAAACTTCTTATAATTGTTGAAATTATTTTTATATTCCCTTTGATAGCTTCTTGCCAATGGATTTTTTTAAATCTCTTGCAGATAACAGCAGACACCACTGGAGTCACAATACTGAGCTTATGCTGATGCATTTTGATCCTGTATAGCTTATTCTGTAAAGGATACCTGCCAATATATTGGATTTTTTTGTATTTCTTGACAGGAATACTGTTGTGCTTGATTCTGTCAGAACAAGCAGAAGCCTTTGATTTTGGCATGGGATGCTTACTCACTCACCAGGGTTATTTAATCTAATCATGATGTTCTTTTTCATGTTTTCCTGTTGGCTTAATTGAGGTCATTATCTGTCAGTGTAACTTCCATACAAATATGATGACATTGGTAATGTTTGCAATATTGCAAAGAGCAGCATTAAATACTGGATGAAGATACGGAGGAGAAATGGCATGTAATGCATTTAGTGCAGCTATACTATTCAAGATTATCAGCTTCAATGCTGAAAAAAAAATGGGAACACAAAAAAATGATACATGTTTTGCAAGCATCACAATAAAATTATTAAATGTTCACAAAATGTCTTATAGAACTGTTAACACATTTTAGATTGTCATTTGATTGATACATAATTTAATGTGATCGCTGGCACATACAAAGCATTTTTAAAATACATATTGTATTACATGACTTCCAGGGCTTTCAAGCTTGAAATATTGAACCATTATGAAAAAAGAAGCCAAGCAAGAAAAAGATGGGATTTCATTTGTCAGAAATCCAACAACTATAAATGCTTCATTGTTAATGAGCGCATTTAAACTACTGAAAAATCAGTGACATGACCAAGAAAGTAATTTTATAAAACATACAGTGCAAATCTGGAATATTTCTGCTGAGTTTCATAAATTAGAAAATGTGTTTTTTAGTAGTTTAGAATGAGATAACTGTTCCATACACTAGGACAAGGTCATGACAATGCACATGTAAGCAGTTGTTAATAAACTACTTTCTTTACCAAACGAAATCACTTGTGGTTTTTTTGTTTGTTTGTTTTGCATTATCATCATAGTAGTCAATCAAGTATAGCTAGCTCTGTGTTGTGTAAATGATTGAGAAATATATGAGTGTTTTTCTTTGGTCTGATATTTCTTTTCTCAAATGTGTATTGTTTGGTGGGCACAAATATATTTAAATAATAACTGTTAGAAATTAATAATTTTCATTCTAAATGTATAGAGAGTTTTCTACTAAACAAACTGCAGAAAGCTCTGAGATAGATACCATTAGATCCAGAGCCACAGAATCACTGAATATTCTGAATGGAAAGGACCCACGAAGGTCATACAGTCCAACTCTTAAGTGAATGGCCCCTATGGAGATCAGCCCTACAACCTTGGTGTTATTAGCACCGTGCTCTAACCAACTGAGAAACACAGCTCTTTACTTTGAATGAATACTGTCTCAAGATTCTTCCTACCCTCTACTGCAAGGAATAGCAAAAGTTTCCTTAGGAGATAGTAGGTAGAGAAAATCCAGCACGTATAGATTAAAAAGAAACCCAAAACACCCCAAACAAACCCCAAAAAACAAGAAAGAAAAGAAACAATATATGACCATTAATGACTGGTATTACTTCTGAAATTGCCAAATCATTTTTTGGAAATCTGAGTACGTGGATTTTTCAGTTGAATATTACCTTATATAACACAAAGGCTAAAGAGAGATCAAAGTGCTGAGGGAATATAAAACATTAATATTCCATAAGGACAGAAGAGATTGGATTGTTGAAATAGTACTGCAAAGGACGCAGAAGTGAGTAAAAAAAGAAAATATGAATTGCAAGATACTTCAGAAGTCTGAATAAGGAAGAACATGAATAACTTTGAAAATGTGTCTGCCATTCAGTCATATAGGGCAAGTGTTTGGTTGTGTCGTCAGACTCAGCAGCCACTCAGGAGAGGGAAGGGCAGTGCTGGGCATGACCATGGGGAATCTGGATGGTTCCAGGGAGCGCCAGCGACCAGAGGCACATCGAATGGGCGGGTGGCATGGCAGTGAGGGCGTGGCACAGCGTTTTGCATGGCAGCTCACGGAGGCAGGGCAAGCACGAAGGGCTCCTCTCTGACCATCCCTGAGCAGTCAATAGAGGCAGCACAGTCAGCAGCTGGTAAGGTAGACCAAGGAGATCCTTTCAGCCCCAGCCTTATTAACATACTCGTCTGAACTTCCGCAGTCATGATGTTGACACGCCGCAATGCTTGATCCCCAGTAGCTGCAGGAGTCACTGTGCCTGCCATGTCAGAGGTCTCCCGCCAACCAAACACCTATGTTATCAAAGCTGTGTTCACCACAAATCCAAAACTTATCCATTGTGAAGAAAATTAACTCACTCCAGCCAAAATCAGCACAGAAAGGAAAATATTTTCGGACAAATATGAGGGGGAAAAAAATCACATATAAAAAAATATTCTGATGGTGAGGTCATATGCCTGAGGTGTGACAGGCGAGATGAAATTCCTCCTCTGTCAGGTTCATTCCACCTTTCTCAACATTCATAGCATATACTTAAGTGTCTCACAGGGTGACTGCCCTAGCTATTAGCTCTTCTATACATTGGCTTCCTCCTCTCTAAGGCTTTGCAAGCTAGTCTACCCTTTGCACAGTCTCAAACCAAGAGACCCATCCCAGTATTTTACAGATTGGAAAACTTGTTTTCCATCCAGCTCCATTTGTAATTAAGTATTTTATTTCTCCTTAGTTTGGAGGTCTTCCTTTAAGTTCTTAAAACATGAAGAAATGGACAGAAATCTGTGAGTATTATTTCATTCTCTCACTTCCCAATAAGTCATGGCGCACAGCCACTTGTTTGAGCATAGGTAACGGGTCTAAAGGGGACTACTCTGATCAGCCCTAAGAGCTCTTCCCAAAGCCCCATGGAAAACAAAAAAATTCTTTGAAGCAGCTGACTTTGCAGAGTAGTGACATCCCATGACAGGCAGTTCATGGATATGTAAATTCTGGACAGATAAGACGGGGGTTTGCTACACCAAACCTCAACTCTGGTCTCCTTCATAGCCATCAGCTTTTTGCAGTTCAGCTGGTGGTTGGCATTTTTATTTCTCTATTAGCAAACCTGCCATCCCACCAACTTCCTGACAGTGCTTCCAGCTGAACTGCTGTCTGAAATTAGATTTTTCAACATTTAAGGTAGAATTAGGGGAAAATATACACTTCTGGGATCAGGGAATACATGTCTTGCAGTTACCACTCCTATGGAGTTTTACCTGCAGTTTCTAAATAATAACTTCTGAGAAGCTGGTAACATAGGTGGTTAACATAGCATCAGATAAGTTGATAATTTTATTTTATTTTTTGGTCATTCCTCTTTGCTGTCCAGAGAGAATGAAGCATTTATTTTTTGATTTTGGAAGTCTGTAAATATATCAAAATTATTTATTCAGTCTTGTTGGAAACACAATCACTATGTTTGTGCTGAGAAGAAAACAGTTCAGGCATGGGTTCAAGAGCTGTGATTAACTACACTGTTAATTGTTAGTATGATCTCTAGCTTGGTTTTGTACTCTGCCAGCTGTGCCTGGGCACAGTTATGGAGTCACTAGGGACAGGAGATCATTCCTAAAAGGCCATTTGGACTTAGCTACTCTGTTCTGGGAGGGAAGCTCTATGGACCGATATGAGCTGTGCAGTGCCAGCTGGCCTCAAGTCCATAGAAGGATCCATGATCGGTTTAATTTACTGCTGTAGATGTAGCCAATAGAACTGTGGCCAGCACAAAAAGAGAAGAAGCAGAAAAGTTTCAGTAGTAGGCAACAGCATTTTCACCATAATATGAGCAGGCCTCCAAATCACCTTTTCCTAGACCTGCATAAAAGCTTCATTTCTTGAAAATGAAATATAGTTTTGAAGTTAGAAATAATTATCTTTACCTCTTTCATTTAAACTGCCCAAACTAAGAAGTGCTCTAGGGAAGCATTTTCATGGTGTTCTGAGTGATTTTGTACTTATCTATTTAATTATCTTCACTCATAATAAACTCTGCCTTGTAAGAGTAGGTAGTGCTCTACCTTGTTCTAATTAATGAATCAGTTAATGGACAACCTGCAGAGTCAGAGTATGCTAATTTAGAGAGAATCTACTTAATTTGTTGAAACATACTGATGGTGCTGAAGCTGCCCAACCTTTGGAACAATAAAGTAGTCCTTTCAGACAGAAATCAACGGTCACTGTCAGTAAAGCTAGAGTTGAAGACAGAGAACTGACTCTTTAAATCTGTCACAGTGCTGAGAGATGCTACCCTTAAAAATGATGCTTCTTTAAAGACATTGATGAATAATACATCAGAGACATGAACGGGATATCTGTGATTGTGTATCAGGATGTAGTTCTGAGACACGGCCTCCACATATGACTCTGGGTGCTGAACCCATTCTTGTGTAATGACATCAGCCAACTCTGGGATCCTAAGGCGACTCTGGATGTACAGCAACTACAATAATAAACAGGGAACAGTGTACAGTGCTGGTAAGCAATCAAAAGTCTGTGTGCATGTATTTTGGTAGCATGTGTACCAGATAGGGCTCTCCAGATTACTTCAGTCAAACAGTTGCCTTTCAGAATATGGAACACAAGTGATGCCACTCATAAAACAGGAGATGAAAAATTGTAATGGTAAGATGGAGTTTGAATAGCAAATAGCTAAATAGAAAAAAATAAATAGTGTTTTGTGCTACACTGTAAAAATGAAAACTTCTAGGGATTTAATTGGTTGGCTTGCATGAACACCGAGGAGAAGCAATTAAAAAGAACATTACAGGGAAGATAAATAATTTCTGCCCCTTGCAGAGGACAACCTCTTGAAAAATAATAAAGATCAGGTATTACCAGAAATAAAGGCACTCAGAGAAATTGATAGACTGATGAGCAGTAGGTCCTGAGTATTGGACTGTACATGTGTCTGAGTCTTGGAGTTTGAGAGTGAAGCTCTTGAGAGTATAACAAGGGTTTGCAACTTCTAATTAAAGCATTTTGTACTTATGAATCCTAAAATTGGTGTGACTGTTTGAGGGGATGACAGATATCTATCTAAAATTGCTTCGAGAAAGATCTTGAACACTGACAAGTTTTCTTTGAATAACTGATACAGTGGTTGAAACAGTAATTAAAATATAATTTATAAAACCTCCTGGTGTAAGGAAAACAAACAATCTTGACTTCACACAAAAATACAACAGGGTTTTGTCCCTAAAGAGTTTTTCAGTGTATGTAAACAAAATGGTAGGCAAAACAGGATTGGAAACATTGAATGCAGTTTTCAAAGTGTTTGCTAAATCCCACATGGAAAGACTTTGGGGAAACTAGATAATAATTATTTTACAGGAAAAGTGCTATCATATATTAATAACGAGGTAAGGAATAGGAAGGCATTCAAGTTTTATCAAGAAAGAGAAAGAGAGGTGTCCTGACCTTTCATTTCATTTACATACAGTTGATAGTTTTAATGTAAAAGAAAGGAATAAAAAGGTGGCAAAATCTATATATGACAGAGCTATTAGTATTAACCAACTCAGGAAGCTTCAGAAATACCTAAGAACATTAGAATAGCTATACTGGGTCAGACTATAAATCAGCTTTCTCCAGGTCCCTATTTCTGACAGCAAGTATACAGGAAAAGAACATACCAAGAAAAAAGGAAAACATTCATTTTCTCCTGGTATACCTTCCTAGCTTCTAGCTATCTGCAAAGCAGAGACTTACCAAGACAGAAGATCTATCTGAGACTTTATATTCAATAGATTCAGGGTATCTAGTGAATTGGATGTGCAGCTTGATGGCAAATGAAATTCAATAAAGATAAATGCTAAGTAATGCATATTCCAGTAAATAATGTGATTTAAACACATTACTGGGTTTTAAATTAGCTGAACCCACTCTGAGAAAAATAAATAAATAAATCAATAAAATCTAAGGCTCCGTTGTGAACCCTTTATCTTTGTCAGTTGTATATTAACTATTTGTACTGCAACCGAATCTCCAGACACCGATCATGCTTCTACTGTGCGCATCCATTACAGAGACAGTAAAAAGGCTGCAGCCTGAAAGATCTTGCCATCTAAGTGTACCAACAGACAGGCAGATGTGGGGGAACAAGGAAACAATGAGCCAATATTGATTGGAAGGATAAGCAGTGGTGTCGGATTAATTGACCTTTGCTCATTCTGCATTGGTGGTCAAAAAGGAAACAACATGTTAGCATGTATAATGGCATTACATGAATCAATGAGTTCTAATCTTACCATCTCAAAAGGCTACAGTAAAGCCAGAAGGAATTTAGAGCCAGATGACAGAAATTACTCAGAAAACAGAAATGTGGGATTCAAAGGTTGGGACTCATTACTTTAAATGGAGGAACATGGTTTCAAGATGTGAAATGATAAAGGAATAAGTAATAATGACATGCAAATACTGTGTCAAGTGGATGTCCCTAATTAGCGGTTTACTTATGTAGGGCATAGGAGACGGAATTTAAAAAAACAGCATCTGAAATACAATTTTTTCTCATGTGCTGCGTACTTAATATACAGAATGAGCTGTTATTGTCTGATGTCACTATGCCATCACTTTGGTCCTATTCAAAATGGATCTGCCAGTTAATCTGGATAATGCCATGTGTAATTGTGATTGTCTTCTTTTAATGGAGTGCACATCTTTATGCATTCAGGCATAGTCCAGCCACTCTCTCCTTTCATGAAGGACAGGAAAATATTTTCCTCATGGACGGTTTAGCCAATAATTGTCCGGCACTGGGTTTCTGCTGCTGTGTCTGAAGCACTTAATAGATACCCACCTAATGCTAGAGATCCACCGTGAAAAAATAGGGCATAAGGTGAGGTTGGTGTGATCTAGAGCAGCAATTGCTGTGACCTTTAATTCATAGAATCATAGAATCATAGAATTGATTGGGTTGGAAAAGACCTCAGAGATCATCAAGTCCAACCCTTGGTCCAACTCTAGTCAGTTTACTAGATCATGGCACCCAGTGCCATGTCCAATCTCAGTTTAAAAACCTCCAGGGACGGTGAATCTACCACCTCTCTGGGCAGGCCATTCCAATGCCTGATTACTCTCTCTGTAAAGAATTTTTTTCTAATATCCAACTTAAATTTCCCCTGGCAGAGCTTAAGCCCATGCCCCCTTGCCCTATTGCTGACTGCCTGGGAGAAGAGACCAACCCCCACCTGGCTATAACCTCCCTTCAGGTAGTTATAGAGAGTGATGAGGTCACCTCTAAGCCTCCTCTTCTCCAGACTAAACAACCCCAGCTCCCTCAGCCTCTCCCCATAGGACTTGTGCTCCAGTCCCTTCACCAGCCTTGTTGCTCTTCTCTGGACCCGCTCCAGCACCTCAATATCTTTCTTGAACTGAGGGGCCCAGAACTGAACACAATACTCAAGGTGTGGCCTCACCAACGCAGAGTCCAGGGGAAGGATCACTTCCCTGGTCCTGCTGGCCATGCTATTTTTGATACAGGACAGGATACCATTGGCCTTCTTGGCCACCTGGGCACACTGCTGGCTCATATTGAGCTTCCTGTCAATTAGTACCCCCAGGTCCCTTTCTGCCTGGCTGCTCTCCAGCCACTCTGTCCCCAGCCTGTAGTGCTCCATGGGGTTATTGTGGCCAAAGTGCAGGACCCGGCACTTGGCCTTATTGAACTTCATCCCATTGGAATCAGCCCATCTCTCCAATCTATCCAGATCCCTCTGCAGAGCCCTCCTGCCCTCCAGCAGGTCAACTCTCCCTCCCAACTTGGTGTCATCAGCAAATTTGCTGATGATGGTCTCAATCCCCTCATCTAAATCATCAATAAAGATGTTAAACAGGACTGGACCCAACACTGACCCCTGGGGGACACCACTGGTGACCGGCCGCCAGCTGGATGCAGCCCCGTTCACCAGCACTCTCTGGGCCCGGCCATCCAGCCAGCTCTTAATCCAGCAGAGAGTACACTTGTCCAAGCCACGGGCTGCCAGCTTTTCCATTGAGAATATAAGAACTGAGATTATAATCTATGCTTATAAAAAATTGGCAACATTTAGTTTTTAGCATGCATTTAGTTCTCAGTTCTGCCTCACTGTCCACTGCAGCAGGACTATGCGAGCATTTCAGGGATATCTTTCCTTTTCCCTCCCTTCTCTAGTGCAATGGGGCAATGTTGAAGTGATGTAGTGGTACTGCTAACTTCAAGAACAATTAGAAACTGCTCAATGAATAATTCAGCATTTTGTCACTTCAGCGGCTTCCCATTCTGCTTTTATAATTCAGAATGCTTCCTTCCCTCCCCCTTCTCGTTAAGGAGAAATCCTAGCTGGAGAGACAATCTCCAGGGACTGACTGCTGCTTAACATGCAGGTGGCATTCCCTGGGGTTTGCAGGCGGCCCCAGCTGGAGGAGTGTTGACTGTGTGCATGTGGGACCTCTAAGGGACACTGTCTGGTCATGCTCACGAAACTACAAAACTTAAGAAGGCATTTCCTGTTAAAATACTTTTTCTTTTTTATTCCTTACATTGTTTGAGGAACAGGGCGCAGTATGAAATTAAAGGGAAATTGTATTATCTAAGAATCATAGAGTGCTAATATTTTACAACAGGATTTAGGTTTTTTTTTTTGTTTGTTTTATTTATTTTTAATTTTTGTTCCAACAGAGAACACTGTTACACTGTAACAACAGGGTCTGATTAAGGAAGGAAAAGTGAGTAAGAGAGGAGTGGGCAGACAGGGACATACTGTAAGTGCAACAATTTCCTTGCACTTAGTTTATCTGAGGAGCTGAAGACCTCTTGTTGTCCTTCAAATGAAATTGCAGTCAGTCAATGATGTTTATATGTACAAAACACAAATAAACAAACAAAAAACCTTCTTTGCAAAAGCCTCTCTTCTGCTCTTGTATTGCTGTCAATAGGAGCACTGCATTGTGGTGAAAAACCATTGAAGAAGACCTGTACTTAAAGAAAAGCTTTAAAATAGGCTGCCAAGGACAACATATTGTTCCAGCTCAGAACAGAACTGTGCTTTTTAAAAGTCAGGGCTTGCAAGTCAGTCTATTTATAGTGCCAAGATTTATTATTGCAGTGTTCATATTTATATACACAACACTAAATATTATGCTATAAGGGAATAGACAATGTGGTCAGATGAGTGCTAATATTTTGGGATTATTTTCCTCCTTTTTTTTTTGACGTTTTTTACATTGTACAGGCAATTCAGCATATTTTCTAGCACAGATTTTAAGGAATTATTCAGGTCACATTGTGATCCATGACAAAAACAGGGCCTAAATCATTGCACCTGACTGCTGTGAGTTATTAGCAAATCTTTACTCACTCTGGTATTTTTCTGGCTAGGAAATAAGCTACACATACTAGTATAATGGTCTGCATTGCTGACTATCCCTTCAGAGCTCATGGGCCACCGGAACCCCTTCAGAGCACAGAGAATGTAATGCAGATTCTAGGTGGATTGCAGATCGGATACATTTCTTACCACTGCTTCTGCAGTCCTATCTTTCCAATGTATCTCTTTAGCAAACAGGTGAAATAAATACAGCAAATAGTTTGTTGAATTATCTCGGAGCTATGGTTTCATCAACTAAGCCTGGACTGCTGTTGAGAGAAAACTCCTCCTCCTCCTGTGCTCCCAGATGAGAGCTCCAGAATCCTTCACTGTGGTCTTCCAAATCATGGAGTTTACCCTATTAAAAGGCAAACCCAGTGGAAAATGACTGGGTTTTAGCAGAACAGTCCCTGATGTGTTTGATTGTTCAGTGGTGTAGGATGGGCAGGAGCACCACATGGGTTGGAGTTGAACATGCATTTCAGATCAGCTTCCAATATCAGGCATCTGTAACCTCGGTTACTTCCTTTCATAGATCTCTCTTCCAGGAGTCCACAGTGTTTCTGACATACCAACTAAAAGCATAGAATGATTGTTGTTTTCACTCTCCAGTGATGCCAGGCCTTAGTTTATAAGATGCTAAGAATCGTGAATATTGAAGTTTGAATGTACCCCTGTGGTATTTCAACACTGTGTTTGGTAGGATGTCACGCCACAGAATATGGCTTTCAGGAGCTTTCACATATTTGTAAGGCCATTTGTAATGTGAAGTTGAATCATGCAGACAGTAGAGAATAACATATGTCTTCAACATTTCTTTACTGACAATTTTGCCAATTTTCAGTATTGCAACACTTTTGCAGATAAGGCTATAAGAGTAGGTTGTTCCATGAACCACAGAACAGATGAAATTAGTCATTAGCTGTGACTACCCAAAGCTGTGCACATTTGTGTTTGCCAGTCAGTTTACTCGGCTGACTGGCCAGTAGGTACATCTGTTCTGCTGCCAAAACACGACATATAACAGATGAATTCTGCCTGTCTTTCCCTTTCTGGCATTCTCCTTTAACCAAGCAATATTCTTCATGGAACTTGAAGGAATTTCATTATCTTTGACAGTTCAACTTCTCTTTCCAATTGACTGATAGTTAATCAATAATGCAAAACATAGTAAGTGTGGTCTGACAAGCAACCGTACAATCGGTTAAGCTTTGTACGCCTGGAGAAACCAATGTCAAAATACATATTAAAAAAAAAAAGTTGGGATCATTCTTTCTTCTAACTGTAGTTAGATTCTACATCGCAGAGAATGAAACATAATTTTTATATAAATCATGAACATGCTTGAGCAGAAAACAGTCCAGTTTTGAAAGGATACCCAATAGCTTTTGTTTCAAGGTCTTATCTCCATATCTTTTTTGTCTATACATTCCTATTGATGTTTAACCACACTACTGTATATATTCATTCGCTGGGTCTTTCACTACAGACCACGTAACTTTAGGCAATGGTAATATTACTATGATAATATTGTTATAATATGCTACTAATCAGCATTATTTAAATATTTCATAAGTTAATTGCCTGAAATTATAAGTGCAATAAAAATCTTACAAGAGGAACTCCACATGAGTAGAGGCAATGCAGTCCATTTTCCTGCTCTGAAAGACCTTTTAAAAGATACTTTGTTTTTCTACAAAGTCTATCCTTCTCAGGTGCCTCCAACTATTTTGGCTATAACACTGCTGTCTGATGACTAATGGTGCAGTCAGCATCTGAGATAAGCTGCTTTGTGTGGGAAAAGAAAGTAGCTGATTTTCTGACTTCTAAGGCTGGATACAGCTTAGCATAACGTTTTTTACCACTTTAAATTAAAGTGGGTAGAGCCCTTCCACAATCTTCATTCCCGAAGCCTAGCCATGATGAAATTAAAGTGGCAAATTTCAAAAGAAAGTAGGTCTTAAACTTTCTTCTGTAGTCCTAGCATCTCCTACGTCACTTTTATCCCAAATGTGTTCATCCCCATGTAGGTATTTTCAAGTGACCAGCTTCATTCTCTTCCATATTGCATCTTACCCTTTGGATAGGTTGTTCCTAATGAAGTGCTAAGCTCTCCTGTGTTTCTGGTTGACGGCTAGTATGTCAATCTGCAAATCGTCTTCAAAATGTATTACTATTTTCTTATTGTCTCCCTTAGTTTCTATGTGTATTTTCATATTTATATCACTTCCCTTGACAGGTTATTTTTTTTTTTTTTTTTTTTCCCCTCATGCTTGCATAGAGAGCATTACAATAGGTCTGGGGCCTGGCTGTGATAGGAAACTCCTCTATATTAGTATAACATTGTGACAGTGAATACAGGAGGTTAAAAGAAACCCTCTATCCTAATGGTGTTAAAGAGTGTAAATAGAGATGGAAAATTCTCATAAGTTTTGTATGTATATGTCTATATAAATCATAAAATCATAGAATATCTCCAGGGAGATGGAAGGGACCCATAAGCATCATCTAGTCCAAGTCCCAGCTATGTATGTGTAGATATATATGTATATGTAAGAGAGAAAACGATATTTAATATCTTTCCCCTTATCTTGAACTTGGTTACGGCGATTCTGACTTATAATTTCAAAGCCCTGTGAACTGTGTCAGTACCACTGACAGATGGCTGAGGAAAAGACACTGAGATCTCCACAGTAAAAATCATTTAGACAGAATGGCTGAACTAAGCATGTGCTTCGTGAAGTTGGAGAGAAGATACAGAATGTTATGACTAGCACATTTCAACAATCCATTTTTAGAAATGTCAATTTCTCTGAGTTAGTCAGAAAACAACAGCCCTTCACAGTGCCCAGACCCTGACCCTGAGTTTGAAGGATGTCCATGGCTAGCAGTTGCCAGCAAGTATTAAGTGTGATGCCAAACACCTCAGAACTGTTTCTCATGCTACATGGGGCTGGCAGGAACCACTACTGCAGGTTATACACCATGTGCACAGAGAATTCAGGACACACATGAAATCCAGACTGCCTTAGATTGCATAATATCTGGAATAACTTTAGTACAGACCTGGCATCCAGGATCTCAGCTCATTCAGATTATTTAAATGGTTCTGTCTCTCCAATTTTGGATTCTTCCTTGTCATAAAACCAGTACAGTCTTCACTGTCCTCATCTCATTAGCACCACACTTTGTAGGTTAATCTTGTGACTAATATTTTTTTTAAACTAATCTGGACAAGAGGTAATTAGATAAATAATTCTGTCCATCTAAACCTCAGCTATTTGAAGACTCATGTAGTAAAATATCCACCTAAACTTAGGTAGCAATCCAGACTGCCTTCTCCCACTCCAATCCAGAGTGACATGGAAGGATTTCACAGAGGTTGACATTTCACTGCATGTTCAGGAACTACAGGCTCTTGGAAAAATGTAGTAGACGCCAGTTTCACAACAAAACAAAGGAAAATAGCTTTAGTTAGAATAAGGGCTAGGTCTATTAACTTCTTGACAGAGGACCTTGTGGATGAAAACAGGCTTTTTCTTTCTGGAGAAACAGCACAAAAAGAGCAACTATTCTTCGGAGATTGTTGACTAGCCTAAGTATGTAAATTTGACAGATCCCCATCTGCAGAAAGGAGATGGGAAAAATTAGGAAAATGCTGTTATTTCCCTATTCTTACAGTTGGTATCCTGTTCTCGACCTCTCCCATTCTTCTGGCATCATCATCATCATCATCATCATCATCATCATCATCATCATCATCATCATCATTGTGGTTACTGGTTTAGGTGAACTCTTGGTCTAAAGCAGCACGTCTGTTCTTGCCTACTTTAACTGCTTAGTCCTGTAAGCACCTGAGTTCTGTAGATACTTTTTAATCTGGTCTGGAAGTTCATTAGGTATACATATTTTTTCCTCAATGCAAGTTCAGAATCAGATGAACCTCCAGTTCCTTGAAGAAATATGTTCTGCTTCAAGATTTCCAAACAAGCCTACTAATCAACACTTCTCATAGTGAATAAGAACATTTACTCAGACAAGAGGGGACCTGCTGCCCAGCTGACTTGTTGCATCTTTGACATTTTTGAATGCTATCACATACTCAGTGTCCTAATATATTCCCAAATCTGCAGCTTTCTTTTTGTGAACAGAAAAACTTGGCCATATGCCAAAACCACTTCTACCCAGACTGAAGAAAAAATCCCTTATTTTCAGCCCTCACTAAGAAGTGGAACTGTCCTGGTTTATTGAGGCTTTTCTCTTTGAAGCACTCTGCATGTATCACAGAAACCAGATGCTTTAGCTTCCATTTTCCTCCAATTTTACAAGTAAGCCCACCCTGAGATGCTGAATCACAACTACCAACCTTGCATCTTTGGAAGATTACTGGGAAGTCCTGCACAGATTGCTAACATCATGTAATTGACTGAGGGAGTGCTCCTAAGGGGTAGTAATAAGGAACACCCTGTCCTGGTTTTCTGTAGCTGAATTTTAGTAGTGGGGGAGGAGAGGGGGATGTGCTGCAGAGGTGGCTTCTGTTAGAAGCCGCTAGAAGCTTCCCCTGTCCCATGGGAGCCGATGACATTTGGCCTCAGGAGGGACATCTGGCTCCCGGCCAGGGCCGAGCCAATTAGAGATCACAGTAATGCCTCTGTGATAACATATTGAAGAATTGGAAGTTGTTGCGCAGAAGAAATTCCAGAGAGTGAGAACATGGGATAACAAGGCAGACATCAAGGTCGCTGCAGAAGAGCGGGGAGCAGGCACCTCATAGAGCAGGTGAAGGACTCAGAGCTAAAACCTCTGCAGCCCACAGAGGACCATTGCAGCGCAGAGACCCGCCACAGTCCATGGAGGAGCCTGTGCTGGAGCCGGTGGATGCTTGAAAGGAGGCTGGGACCCTGTGGGAGGCTCAGGATGGAGCGGAGTCCTGCAGGAGACCTGTGGCCGTGGAGAGGCAGACCCATGCTGGAGCAGGTTTTACCCGAGTGAGAGCTGTGGCCCTATGGGGGAGCACACATCGGTACATCTCATCCATGAAGGACTGTACCACTACGGAGGAGTGACCCTCAGGACAGCAGATGTGGAAGAACGGCTGCCCAAGGGATGGACTCATGTTGGAGAAGTCTATTAAAGACTGTCTCCCGTGGGAGGGACCCCACGGAGCAGGGGATGGACTCAGCTGTGGTCCCCTGTAGCCCGTGGTGAAGACCATGAAGAGGAGTGTCCCTCTGCAACCCACAGAGGCCCATTGGGGTGCAGAGACTCAACTTTTACTGCACCCCATGAAGGAGTGACCCCAAGGGGTGGGGGAACTCACATTGCGAGCGGCAGCAACCGCAACCGACTGCAACCCCCCATGGACAGAAGGAGGGGTGGTGGGAAGTGTGCGTGGCGTGTGTTTTAAGACTGTTTTATTTCTCACTCATTAGCTTAGCTTTTATCCTGTTAGTAATACATTTAGGTATTATCTCACTTTGAGTCTGGTTTTGCCTGTAAAGGTGGTGGGTGGATGACCCCCCTGCCTTCTGCCCAGTTGCAGAAGGATTTAGTGAATCCTGGAATTCAGCCGGGGTCAACCCACTACACACCCTCATCACTAAACTCTCATCATTGGCTGTTTACTTTTGAAAAGCTTTTTTTGGGAGAGGAAGGGCACTGGGCTGAAGGAGAATGAAGCCTTGACTGCACTTTTCCCTGCTTTCAGAAGGAAAATCTCAGCAACATTTATTCAGGCTGTTCTTGTTCGGTCACTTGTCTGGATTGTTTGCCTCTGCTTGGAAGAATTAAAGCATTTTCAGAAAAGTAATCTTATCACATGAGAGGGCAATTAGACATTTTGTAATCCTATCACCCCTGTTCTGAAATTACCATGCCCAGTTAGCAATAACTCTGCTTCTAAGAACAGAGTGAGCAGCAGTACAGCATGAATTACTTAACTCAATGCTGCGCTTCCTGTTTTCAAATCACCGGAATAATACTGGCACCACAGACAGTAATTGCCCTGAGCATAGAGAAGAAACAGTTAATGGAACCTGCCTTTTAAATCAATATTATTAATTCAAGGAAAGAAACAGCATGTGCTATCTGACGCCTATGGAGTTTTGATCTGGGCTTGATGTCACGCTGAAGTAAGTGGTTGTCATGGAGATTGGAGCTTGTGTCTGCGTATTCCTCGGTGCCAGCGAGCTGCTGCGAGGAGTGTTTTTGGAGAGGAAGTGCCCATCTGTAGTCAATCACTATTGTTCTGGCAGAGCCACATGCCGGCCTCTCTGCAGCCCTCCTAACTGCGTCACGGCACAGCAGAGTCAGCCCCTCTGAATAAAGGCTCCCTGTTGAACCAGATTTATCCACCCTGCCATTTTCACTGTCAGTTGATTATCTGCTTGTATTTTCTGGCTGTGCTAATGCAGTCTTTTAGCACTGTTTTCATAGAATCCCTACAGCTTGATATCTCACAAAGCTGGATGGATCTTGTGTTTGCTTGCTTTCTTTGTCACCCTTTCCACTTGATCAAGGGAAAGCACCCACACCACATCAGCTACTTCGCTTGTTTTCTCTCCTCTTAGATGTAGAACACCTTGAAAGCCTTTCTCTTCTGTAGATATTCATAGCAACCGAAAACCGCTTGTAACAGATCCTTGTATTAAATCTTCATTATTAATTGCCCGCATATGTTTCTAGAACAAAGACTGGCAGTTTGGCACAGTCCACCATGATTATTGAACATACCTGTTTATTAACCAATTAAGTAATGGGTTAGTATGCCAGTGGCATATGAAATCAGGGCATTATTACTAACTGGAAGATGTCTGACAAAATTGCTTCTGCTACCTGAAGACAATGCAATGAGACATATTCCTGAATATCGGGTGGAGTTTGTGGGCTTATTTTCTTTTTCTCATTAAGTACAATATTCAAAGTAATATCTGATACATTTTGGCTAGAGATTCTGGGAAGATGACCATCTTGAATGCTATGCCCAGAAGGAATCAGCTATGATGGAAGCAGAAGATTTATTTAACTATTATCCCCATTGTTTTTCTTCTCTTTCCCCTGATTTTCTTCTTCTCTATCTCTATTCTGTGTTATGTCTTATGTCAAGAACAGGTACATTTGATCTATCTACCCTTCTCATTGAAAGTGATGCAAGAGGTTTTCAGAACAGCTACTACATGTATCTCCTCTTCTTGGAAGTGACAACACTTTTTTCAGAAACATCAAAATGAATCAGCTTTAAGCTGATATCTGGCATGAAAAACTGCAGGAAAAACAATTAAAGTTTAGTAAATTCTAATAAGAGCAAACGTTTTGATTGTGAAGAGTGTGCCTGTCAGGGATTCTGGGTTCTTACCTAGCCACTAAACATTGTCTAAATACATTGCTACCTGTGGTAGGTCAATTACAGCTTGAGTACTCCCAGCCTAGGTACAGCTGTAGCATTCAAACCTCAGCTTGCATTGCATGCTAACTTTCTTAATTGCAAGATTAATGCAATTTCATATTTGGAATCTGCTCTACTGCTATAAACAATACAAATATTTCCTCAGTCCTAGATGGTATGGCTCAGGCAGGACTGCTGTGGCAGTGTGTTTGCCAGCTGCAGGGATGCACAGGGAAAGAAAGCCTTTCCCTCACTACCACCCCCTCCAACATGTTTTATTTATATCTCCCATTCCAGCTGGCATTCACGCTGGCAAATCTGGGATCTCTGACCCTGAAATGAACTGCTGCAGGGCTGATCAGAAGACTTGGCAGGTACTTGGTGAAGCTGAACTCCTCAGGATATGTGCTAATTTCTCTGAATCGATGAATTTTAAGAGAAATTTTAAAGGGATGTTTCTGAAAACTTTATCAGTTCTGTGAGAAGCATGTTTTTGCTGCTGGATTTCCAAAAGAATTGCCCTATCATGTGATTTTGCATTGTAATTGTGCATTTTGCTGTTTTGTGAGGATTGACTGATGATTTCTGAGGCAGCCATTCCAGATGAAGAGGCCAGCCATACTCCCACAAAAAAAAGCTAATTTACAAATACAAGAGCAGTACACCTAAGCCAAGCAAGGAAACACAATTTTTCAGTTCTGAACGTGAGTGGAAACTTGGATTCCTAGTCATGGGGAAAAAAAAAACCCAAAAAACAAACCATTACCCTCTAGGTGAAACTCCCTGATGGTTGGAAATTATGTAAGGTTTAACAGGGAAACAGAATATTTGCAAAGACAGATGAACTATTATTTTAAAGTGTATTTAGACTATCCATCAGAAATGCGCTGAAATTGGCATCTGGGGCTTATTGGAACTCCAGCCAACAGGTGAATCCAACACTGGGTGAGCAATCCATAATAATTTTGGTTACCAAGGTGACATTTCTGGTGAAGTAGGACATAGGCAAATGAAAGTCATATGAGATTCTGGGCAAAGACACCTCATCCTCTAACTCAGAAGAATTCTCCCAGAGAGGGTACTTGCCACACTTGAACCACAGTTATTGATTTAAATTATGAATGTTACTGGGGCAATATTCACTTCTTCTACAAGAGGTGATTAATTCCAGACATAGGAAACTGTTTTTCTTCTGTATTCTTCTTTAATACATCAAGATAGCATCAAGAGACATTCCCAAGAGGCATCTTTATTAATTTAGAAGAGAAACTAAGGGAACTTGGCAAAGGTTCAAAAAGGGCACTACACAAGCTAGAGAGGATGTTCCACCACAACAGCAACTGAGCACATACTAATCCACAACACTTGAGTCAAGATCCAATCCCTCCAGCTCCAAGCTGTCCAAAGCATCAAGAAAGGAGCAAAGGAAGGGAAGCAGAGGGAACCAGAAGAGAGAAGGAGAAAGAGGGGACACAGATGGCATGTGGCACCCCTATGCCTTTGGTTTTATCTGCTCTGGTCCCTGTGGCCACCCTGAGCAGGCAGGAGCTCTGACCCCCCTGGCCACTCTGGGGTCCCAGGCCAGGGTGAGGGGCCGTGTTCTCACTGTCCCTGCAGTCTGAGCTGGGCCAGGGGCTCCGGGAGCCGTGGAGTGTCATAGTTTTCCTGGGCTGTTTGTGAGTGACAGACACTGTGCAGCTCCCCATGTGGGCTCCAGGGGCTGCCATGAGGGCTATGATGCCACCTCACCTCTGTGAGTTTTGTCCCATCCCTTCCCCCTCCACACAAACACATGGACCCCACAGGGTTTTTCTGACCCAGTAATTGCTGCTCTGGGGTCTGGCAGTTACACAGTAGGGAACTAAGATTTTTCATGACCTGAAGAAGTCTGTATGTAGGATAACAAGCGTTTTTTTTTGTGTCAGTCACCAGTTTTGAGACACTGAGGTGTGAAACTGCTTTCTGTTTGCTTTTTCACAAAACTGACTTCAAAATTCTTTTAGTGTAATGCAAAATGTTTGAGCCTCTTTGCAATCCCATATCATGTAAGTCCTAGGACTTCTGATTCTAGAAATGCTCTGTAATAAAGAAGCTCCCTTTGTTGGAAAGCTTTTGAATTTCAATATTTCCAAATAAATAAATAAAATATTGTAGGATTTCAATTAATGTAAATAGTTTTATGAACATTAGCATTTTTTAAAATTAATTTTATTTTTAGGAAGTCAGTATTTTTAAAGACACGACCTGCTCTGAACTCTTATATTATAAATATAGCAAAGTGTTGAAGTTTTGCTCTAAACTTAAAATGAATGAGGAATATAAATATAGATTTTTGTTGTTTGTTTCTACTATCTTTTCCCCAGTTCATTCAGATTCTTTAGCATCTTTTCATTGCACTTGAAAAGACATGTTCAACCTCTGTCAGTAGCCATGGCCTATTTTATGTTCTGAAAAGTCTTGCCGGAATGGCCCCCTCAAGCAACAAATGGCCCAATTTATTTATGACAGTGCCAAAAAAACTATTTACAGGATGTTCATAGGTCAAGAGCTCCACTGAAATAGAGAATGCCTTAAAGACCTATTGCATTGTTTATTATTTAGTGATTGTGTTGCACTCGTGCCCTGAGGCTACAGTCAAAAACAAGAAAGTCTAGGGAGATTGGAAGAATTATGATCTGGCTTGCATTTTGAGACTAACCTTTTAACTTTACCTCTCTTTGTATTGTTACCCCTTTCCTCTAAGACATCAGTTTACCTTTCAAACAATTTTCTGTTTAAAAATCTCCTTTCATTAGCCTACTATTTCCACTTTTTACCTGACTGCTGTCTTGAGACCCCTATTTACCATAGTGGTTACATCCAACAAAAGCATGTTTAAAATAAGTGATTTATTGATTTATCTATTTAGAGTCTATCTTCTTTTACATGCACCCAAAATTGTATATGATGTGATTTAAGTGTCTCAGCAACTTACTCCTCAGTGGTTTTTAACAAAAATTAAGTTCACTTTATGCAGGTGGTCTTTGGGAAGGGGGTATTGCTCTGTGTATAGAGCTGCAAGTCACTTAGGGAACTACAGCAATGTTCAACAGTCCTGAAGAGAAAGCCCATCAGATCAACTGCTTGTAATCAGATCCATCTCATTCTGTTTCTTTTTTTACCCATCTCCTTCCTAGTCCTCCCAAACTTTCCTTCTGACTTGACCTTTCCTTCCATCATGCAATGAAATCATTCTGGGTAAGACCTGCCTACCTGCGCTGAGACATTTTACAGGGACAGTGGAGAACTTGTGAGTAAGGCGCTGAATATGAGAGTCTCAGGAAGAAGCTAGTGGTAGAGAATTTGTCAGATTGTGTTTCTTTGTAGGAAATATAGATTTCCCCCTTTTTTTCAAACAAATCCATAGACATTACAATACATTTATTGTAACAATTCAATTCTTGTGAATAAAAGTCTATTTATAAGTAGTTAATACTTGCCAGTGTTTGTTTGATATGATGGTACCTCTTCTTCCTTAGATAGCCCAAACTTCTAAAGTACGATAGTATCTAACAATGAATACAGAACAAATATGTCACGCTTGTTCTTACTGATGAAACAAATTGCAAAGAATAATGTAACAAAAATATGCTTCTAGTTTCTATAGTGGAACAAAACATAGATGAAATTGGTTAGGCTTCCAGAATTCACATTACAATTTCTTCATCTTGAGGAGGAAAGATGGGTCTGAAGGGAAAACAGGATAAAGGGGAATGTTTAAAGTAATTTTATGAAATTAAGAAAGTGATTTGACAATAGGAATTAATCTATATTTGTTCTGGTTTAGGAATAAGGTTTGCAGGGGTTAATTCATGCTCAGTTCGTTTCTTCTTTGTGCACTCTGTGGAAATGACTGTTATCCTTTAATTTATTTTTTCCTAGTGTAAAATGTTATACTACTACCTTTTTCTATCCACTTGGTCAGACAGGGGCCCAATTACTCATCATAGAAGGAATTTGTATTTTTAATGTTTGTTTCCTTTGAAGTCTTTTTGTGCTTACACTCTGAGTCAGGATAAGCAGGATGAAGGATGAGACTGCAGAGCACTGAGATCAGCAGTGTTTTCAGCATCTACATGCAATAATGTGATTTGACGGATTTGTATGGGCCTAAGCCCAAAAACTACAGAAAGGAATCATTTAGGCTATATTAGTTGACATTTGGAAGATGTTCCTACTATAAGAGTTATGCTTATTACAATATGAAATCATTTTCACAAAAGCTGATAGACTTGTCTCAGTTTTGTGCCTTAGCTTATGTTCCTCTAGCCAGTTTCCATCACACTGCTTGTAAAACAGCTTGTACATCTTTAATAATTATATAAAGTTGGTTCAGAATAATATCAAAAATTCTATTCATCTCTACTACATGGAGGTTTGGTTCACTGAAGAGAGAGAAAAAAAAAATAATTCAAAGTGTACTTTATCTTCAGGTTACTACACAGAACCTCCTACTCACCACACTTCAGTGAGTCATGCCTGCTAAGCATAATGATTCCTCTTTTTTTTTTGTGTGCTCAGATGCTAATTTTCTCATTTACAATTATAAATGTTACATTCATTTTAAAAAGTTGACAAAATCAAATTAGCAAAATATATAATAAAGTATCTGAATAATTTTAACTCACTCTCAAATCCATTTTTTTGATTGCTGTACATTATTGTAACTATATTACATTAACTTTGTACAATATGCCCCCTGATGAAATATTGGGAAAGATGCTATTAACCATATTTGTCAAAACTCTTACTGTGTGGTTAGTTTTTATATTACTAAATTTGAATAAAACATCGATTATAGAACAGTCAAATTAGAATGCAACTTCTACTAAAACCTTGGCCGAAAAGGATTCTTTTTCACTTATACTTTAATACTCTTTTCACTCCCACCCCAGATCTGGAGTTACATAATGGATTCTTGTCTGTCCTTTTTGTTGTACTGTTCCTTACTAATATTTGAGGAAAATGAGATTATGAGTCCACTTGAATCCAAAGAAATCTTTCCATGTGAAAATAAAGACAGAGAGCTATATAACATATACCACCTTTAATAATTTGCATCAATGTACAGAGCTCTGTAGGTAAACAACCCGAACAACTCTTATCAGTCAGAAGCTGTTAGGTGATTTTTGTGATCTGATAAATGTCCTTCTACAAAATGAGGTAAAGTGTTGATGAAGGCAGTAATATCCAGGCAGAAGACAAAGTCTTTTCTTGATTTTCTTTGAAGGAGGATAAAATTCTGTCTGGGTAAATGGAAGTTTTGACCAGTTGTGTCTGAATCATCTTCCTAAATATTACAGAATTTACATTTGAAATATTGCAGCAGTGTTATAATAGAGTGTAAAAGTTTTGCAAATGTTAAGATAATGTATTATTTCACAGTTCAAGTTTTCAAAGAGCCCACAGGTCTGGCTATCTCATCCCATGAAATGGTGTTCAAAGGCGCCAGTGTTTCCTGTAGCAGAGTAGTAGCAATGAAACCTGTCAGAGTTTTTCTGTACCCATGTTAAGAGGCCTCACAGGGAAACAGCCATCCTGAGATGTTAAAAATTATACAGCAAGCGGTGGTTAGTTACAGACTTGGCTGAAATTAATGATAAAGTTTATTTTCCTTTTTGGAGAAGAACCTGAACTTGCTCTGCCTACGACTCAATTCAAGATGACACAAACAAGTTCTGGTCTGAAGGGCCTGTGCTCAGCCTGCTGTGATATGCCCTGTTGGGTATATGGTGATGTTTGCTTTGGAGTCTATATACCTCCTGTCATGATGAAATGCAAGCAAAGCAAGCACGGGTCGAGGCACCAGACTGAAGATTTAAAGTGCATAATGTAAGGACAAGGCTTGAATACTTAGTAGTTCCTTGACTTGGAGGTAAGAGTTTCAGGGATAAGGGGTTCCCTTAATCACACAAATATGGGAGACAAATAATACAAGATAAATGAGGGGAAATTAAATACCATCATACTTCTTAAGGAGCACTCTGGAATCTCTTTTTTTCTGAAACAATTTGCACTCAGAAATGACTCTGGATAAGGCTATGTAACTTGTAAATCAAACATCATAGATTCCAGTGCCTTTTTGAGAGCCTGCACAGTAATAACATCTAATGTGTTCTGCAGCTTGTGTTACCTAACAAGTCTGTAACCTTTCTGTTATTTCTGGTAAATTATTTCTACTGGAGTGCCCAGGTGCCCCTTCAACACAGGCCAAGTCCACACTGGTAATGATTCATTTTGAAATAATGCCAGCACTCTCGGACCCTCTCACCACTTCTGTCTACATGAAAATTGGGGTTTTTTTTACTCTCAAAAAGTTGTGTTATTACCCACTGTAGTCAGTAGAGAATCAGTTTTAAAAATATGTTACACCATTCAAGTAAGATTAATAGACTCACGAAAGTATTTTTGTGTTTCTGTTGTCTAGAGAGGAAATTTAACAACTAGATTAGGTTAGAATCTGAAGTCAGGCTTCAACTGGCTAAACACATGTATGTGTGCAATTTCTTGCCTAGAGTATTCCAGATGTCTGCAAAGCGGGTGAATGTGGCTGGTGACCTAAACAGAATCAAGGAGAAGGAACTAGAAGTTGCTTGAGCTATTCAAACCACATTAGGTATCCACATTGAGGCAGACCAAGACACTAAATTTACATGTGTATAGGAAGGTGACTGCATGCGAGCCAGATTAAAGTTTCTACTGTAGTCAATGAGGATGCAACTCAGTTGCTTAACACACTTTACCAGAGATTCCCCAGGGTACGCAACATAGTCTCGAACAGCTGTAACAAAAGGGTGTGGGTCATGTATGGGCTCCATAGCATACCTGAAAGCCTCCAGCTGACATCTTGGACATCTGGGAAATCTGAGATGATGCTAAGCACCACAGGTTATACAGCAGAGATCAATGTCAGATGTAGTCACTGCAGCCAACAGAAGTGAGAAAGCTATTCAGCTCCCCCTGAAATAGTCACCCACTTTTGACTATCTCAGTAGCTCTCTGTACTGCACTGTCTCAGTTGACTAGAATAGGAAAGACTTTAACTTCGTAAACTAAGACACTGAATGTACACCTAGCTGCATGTCTGGCTGGAGCTGAAATCCTCCTGTAGCTGACAGAGGCCTGAAGTTAGGAGAGATGAATCCCTTTCCCATCCGTCAGTACATGAATACATGACAGGCAATTCTCCCACCCTCACAATAGCAATGCCATCCTCAGTTTGAAGAGGCTTGTCAGACTGTTAGCAACAAGCTGTTTATTTAAAATGTCAGTTATGTAATGTATGACTATTTAAATGGTTTTTTCTTTATGTTACGGTAAATTAACATAATTTAAAAATTACTCTCACTTCCCACTTTATTCATTCTGAAGTTACCAGAGTTCTGATTTTTGCTATGACATCAGTGAATGCAATAATTTACGCAATCTAAAATTTCAGCAGCTGCCTTCTCCTCTACGTGCAGTTTCTGGTTTTGGTGTTTTTTTTGTGTTTTTTTGTTTGTTTGTTTGTTTTGTTTTTATTTTTTGTTTTTGATTTTTATTTTTTGTTTGTTTTTTTGTTGTTTTGTTTTGTTTTGTTTTTGTGGGACAAACACAATGCTTGGCAGAAACAGATCGCTTGAAATAATGCTATTGGCTATACAGCTTTGGAGTGAATTTTTTCTCCAATATTCTCTGTGTGAAAGAGCCTGCACATCTCTTGAGTACATCATTTTGTTGATGAAAAACTAGCA
>VWZG01004165.1:0-19113 GCA_013396735.1 Grallaria varia | reverse complement strand
TCAGGTATTGAACTTTATATTGGATTAATTCCAAAGAGTAAAATCCTGTGAAGAATAGCACTAGCACAAATCAATGGTACAATTCAGTTCACCTGAACACTACTTAGTTCATATAGCCATACTTAGCAAACATTAAGAATTGTTGGCATGGGGATTGTTGTACCTATCAGCCTAGATGTAAACTCAATAAATTAATCCAGAATTTTATTGCCATAAGTGGAGACAATTTATGCTCTTGCTACATGGGCACTATAGTTACAGCAGTGATAAACTAAAAGGTGAAGTAGAGCAGTCACATGATCAAGCAAATGGACTCTTTCTAAGACTAAAACTGCTTATCCTTAGTTATGCCCCCATTCTTGCTCAGAAGCGTATCTTTAAAAAGCCACCTCTAATTTAGTCAGGCTGTTGAAATTTCACATACGTGCACACAAAACCAGAGTGAAGGTAAAAACTACAGAACATATTTAGATACACAGGGGCACAGAAGGAAACAAGGACCTGACCTCTTAAATTTCTATGTCTATTTACAGGATCTGGTATGTTTTTGTCTTCGCTGAAGAAAGGATGTGTAAGATGCAAGCAGCTTTCTTGGTTCCTTGTTCTACATAACTGTGGTAGGGTTGATGTATGTGACTGGCAGCAAATGATTCCCAAAGGCAAAGGGGAAGTGGATTAAATTGTGGCTTAATTTCTTTCCTAAGGCACTGATGGACAAATGCAGCCATATGATATGCTTTGCTCTACTGCAATAACAAAAACTAACTCCTAATACATAACAGATTTGTTTTTACAAATGGATTTCCATCTGTATTTTGCTCTTTCTTAAACACAATTGTCTGTAAGTTTGTCCATGGTAGAATCCACTGTGGGGTGTGCAGTAGTATTTGTTAAGAACATGTCTTTTGATATTCTATAAAAAGGCATTTCTTATACTTATAAAATACAGGTATGGGAATATGTTTTGTAATAATGTTAAACCCATCAAAAGGCTTGATTGAAACCAGATAATCAAAAGCAGTGAAAGACACATATTGGTTATGGATGTAAACTGTGCTACAATTATCTCTGGTTATTATCTTTCAATAAATTTCCTATCATTTGTACACACAGAGATAAATTGGACTCTCCCATCATAATAGCTGTGAAGAAAAAGTTCTTTATCATTTCTTTCTGAAATTTCTTAATCATATTGCTTTCTTACCCCTCTCTATGACAGCTTACCCTCCCTTAACGGTTATGTTTTACTCCTGCTACATGGTTTGGACACGCACTAATGAACTTTTAAACTCTTGAACCAAAAAAAAAAGGTTTGGACAGAGGCCTAGCCCATTGCTTCTTTTATACTCTCCTAATCATACAACATTGCACATCAGTTTTAAAGAATTGAAAAACAGATTTAGAAAGCAGCAAAAACTAGGAAATAGTGCATCACCTTTTTCAGTGACCAATATTCCATGCACTTTTTTGCTTTCTGCTGATGGTTTATATTATGAAGTTCTGTAAAGGAGATTACAAAGACTTGACATACCCTGAATGGCACATGTGGCTGCAGAGACAAGAAGTCATAAAACCAACTCAATAATCTGAAACCAGTGCATTTATGCCCTTTAACTGAAACAAAGCATTACCTATTGATAACTAGGACAGTGCATGTCTGCTTGTGGTCCTTTATTCCTGTGACATTCAGAGATAAACGTGAAGGTTTTTCATCAAATTGATTTCTACATAAATGCAAATTTTCTCTTTCCCCTCCCTGTCTCGCAGTTCTGCTGAAGCACTCTTGGACATTCAGTGGTTTCAGGAATTACTTGTCTGTATGCCTAATTTGTGCTCCTTTTAAAAAAAAAAAAAAAAGAAAAAAAGAAAAAAAATGGCTTATTGGTCTGAACTCTGGCCTGGATTTGAAAGAAACTAATCTTTCTAATACACATGAGCTCGCTGTTAACATGAAGGAGACAGATGAATTACTCATCACAGAAGAAATGAGCACAAGTGGACACCAGAAATGCGGGTTGCTATATTTAGCTTATAATACTAATATTGGAACATCATAGTTGTGCCCTCTTGCTTAATGGCAGCCCTATGAGAGTCTATCTACATTTTATGATCTTATATGGAAAGTAATTCAGCTATTTGGGGAACTACGTTGTGTGCATACAAACAGTGAGACTACTTACGTCTGTTCTCTGTGTTATCAGTACCATTAAAAAGTCTCATCAGTCGAAAGGATGTGCAGCTTTATAGTTTCTGATTTTATTGTCTCTAAGGAAACCACTTTACTTATCCACACTTGCTGTGCTTGCCGTATCCACAGATTACACACAGTCAGAGCAGGGAAAAACAGTACATCAGAAATTCACTTTTTAATGTAAATGCATCAGTAAATGTGCCAGTATTACTTGTTTTTATACTTTTTAAGTACGACTCTGTTTTAGCAAATGTCCTGTATTTGTGTAGGTTTCCACAGCAATGAGCTGGCTTGGAGATACTGTCCCTCAGTTCTGGTCAGCACTTTGAGAGGAAGGCCAGAAGGACTAGAAAAGACTGCATTTTTTTTTTTTTTTTATTTTTAAGATAGATGAAGAATGTAGGGGGAAATTATTAAAAAGTCTAAGGCCAAAATATATTTAAAAAACGTTTGTGCTCTCTCATTCCTTCATTCCATAGAAAATACTTGTGTTTATGGAATTTAAGGGGATACATTTTTTTTTAGAGTAGAAATTCATACCAGTGACAAGGTCAAGAAAATTATTATTTTCACCTGAATCTACTTCTCCATCATTTCTCAAGTGTCTTGAGGGACTGTTTTTCAAAATGACAGCTTTTGTCACACCCTGCTAATTTTAGACCTTTCAAAAAATTTTTAAGGTTAACGTATTTCAGGCCCATTAGACGCTGGATGTGCCCATTATGTGAATGAGGAAAGCTTCATAACCACACAGAACCCCCCCTGGACATTTTTAGAAGTCTACAGCCCTTTGGATGACACCGCTGGGAGTTGGGAGAGTTTGCAGGAGCTGGAGTTCCTTTAGCCCTTCTGGCCTCCATAGTGCACATCATTCTAGGAGACCAAATTTAATCTCTCTTTGCTGAAGAGAAGAGGATTTACTAACCTGTGATTCTGTCTTTAGCAGACCTGGGTGGTCTTGAGAGAGATGGCATCATGTCCCTTCACAATGAGACATTAGCTGTGTCAATTAAAACTTCTGGGTTTCTGACCAATTGCCCAGAGACAGGTCAGGCTGGAATTGTGATAGATTTTCTATGAATATGTTTAACCAAAGCACTGGCTGACCAAACATTTCAGGTATTCCTGCCAGATAGAGGATGTACCAGTATATTGTACTTACAAAAGACATAATTACAATGCAACCCAAGCAGAAAAGGATTCAGTACCAGCCAGAGGTTTTCAGACCTATTTTCTCATGGAAGTTCAATTTATTTGAATAAATAAATGCATAAACAAATATTTTTATTTAAATAAAAGATATTAATTTTTCAGGACAAAATTATGTTACATTTCAATATTAAAAAATATCAAAGAGCAATGTATCATTTATTAACGTAGCCAAAGAGGGATTAATTCAGATAAAATTTTCTTATGTTGGAAGTAAAATGTCTGTTTCTGACTAACACACAATAGAAGTAGTGGTACCAACTATGCCTTTAAAGTCACCTTTCTTTTAAGCCAACATCTCAAAATGATAATAACAGAAAGTTATTGCAATAATTTATGTAGATTCTCTGGGTAGGGTTAATATGAAGTTTCCATTTTTAGGGTAGATAGAAATATAACAGAAACATATGAAATAATATTGTACAGGTATAAATTACATCATAAGGGTTTACAGCTGCAACATAGCTTTTATAGGTGTGCATTTATAGGTGTTAATAAACTCTTAAGATTGCCTTTGTAACATTTCATAGTTCCTACATTTAAAAGCATAAAAAATATGACTCACAAACAGATTTCTGAAAAAAAGGTTATTTTCGTTTATGATATATTATTTACTGTAGGTATTCAGTTCTCTATATAGTATATTTCAATAAGTTTATGAAAGCCTATAGCTGAATGTAATTTAGTATAAATGATAATCTGTTTGAAAGTTCATTCATTATTAACAGATTTTCATTTATTTTAGTCATTCAGTTAAGGAACCGAAAAATACTGCAAGTCTTAGGTAAGCAAGTCACAGCAATATTAATTTTCAGCATGCAGAGGGAAAGTATGTCACAGGTTATCAGGGTTGTGAATCCCATGCTTGTGAATAATTATGATGTTTCAGAAATAGGGACAGGTTTCTTGATAACCTGGGAACAAAAACGCTTGCAATCATGCTAGTTGTTAGCTGTACTATACATATTGTTTTAATCAGCTTCATGTTTTAAAGATGATTTATATTCTTTTTTCTACACATATGCATTGCCTATACAAAGACATTTTGGAAACTTTAAAGTCCTTGATGGAAGGAGAATGCATCAGCTGGTTTCTTCAGGTCCTTTCTCCACTCTCCTGAACATAGGACAGGACAGTTTCAATGCTCCAAAGAAACTTGTCTATTTGGGGCTTAAACCAGATGTAAGCAGATAAAGGCTAGCATATTTTGCCTGGCACATGACATAGTCAATATGATTGTGTAATGCAGACCCCTTTTATAAGCAATAGTATCATGGAAAATATGACGCGATATATTTTTAAATTAAACCCCATATCATTAAGCAGTAGAGCGAAAAAGTACACGCAGTATCCCTGTACAGCTACTTGATGTTATCTGTCTGCCCTTTCACATGAGCCAGGAGGAGAACCAGAACATTAACAAATAGCTTCTATTCTCACAACTCAAAGTAGGGGAAGAATAACAAGTTGCGTAAATGGAAGCAGAAATATTAAATTTCACATTATTCCTTTCCTTTCCCCAGTCTTCTGAAGTGTTATTAGCAACAGAGGTAAGTACAAATGTTGTAAAGGTTTAGTGTTCTGTTACTTGCTAATTCTTATGTCTTCCCCAGTCACTGAGATTTTACAACCAGCTATAAGGAGATTACTTTAAATCCTTTTCCATCACTGTGAAGAATATTCTTAAAGGGACCCTGGCAGGTGTTGCAGGCTCATATTTTGATTTGCTTTTTGGAGTTATAATCTTCTTGAAAGTTGGGGTTTAGGAAGTAGTTTTAAAAATAATTACTTTTTTTTTCTCCAATATTGAAAAAAAACCCCATAGCAAAACCTTGACCTGGTGTTATGTTCTTTAGTCAGCAGAGGGAGGCTTATTAAAATAGATATTTTTTTTCTCCATACCACACTAGACTTTTTTTTGTGTTAAAGATTTCCAGTAAAGGAGTAAAAAAACCCCAAAATGTTACAGTAGGACACTCATTTCTTTAAAATAGGTAAGTTATCCAGTATTTACCAGCAGGATCTGCAGGACTCATTCTAAGGCATCACTACCAGCCCTAACAGTGTCTTAGGCAGAAGCAAATAAGAAACTTAATTGTCTCAGAGACTCCTGCTTATCACTAAATCCTCATGGAACCAGTTGGAGAGTGGTGGTTTCAGGCATTTTTAAATGCCTGAAATTGGCTTCAGACATTATCAGCCAGTATGATGACTACTACATGTACAAACAGACACAAACACATGCATGCATGCAAAAATCACTTAACACAGGTTTTAATAAAGAGATAATCAATTATTATAGAGAGGCTAAGTCTGTTTCCTGGCAAATAGATACAGTAGAATTGATTTTTGAGCTCACAATTGCCTCTAAACTGTATTACTTAGGTCCATGGGAACACACTGATCTGTTCACCTTTTAACAATTATTTATAAATGTCCACTGATAAAAGTGTACTTTTACATTTATGTCTAAAGGACAGAACTATTGAGTGAAAAGTCTGACTTCTACCAGCCCTTGCCTCTGGCCCAAAAATGAATGCAATATGGCTTCTGCTGAAGTTTCAGGCATGTCCATCTTTTAATTGGTTTTTTTATACCATGTATACCATATGGCCAGAAATACTGAAATATAATACATTGTCATTTACTGACTTCAGGGAATTCTTTCTCAGTTTAATTAAGCAGGATAACTTGCTAATGCAATGCTGCCTATTGCACGCGAGGAGTTTAACATGATAAATGAATTACAATGGAGGCCCCTCCTAGAAATTGAGACAAATCTTTTTGACTGGAGAGCTGGGCTCCCACCTGCAAGTATTTTGTATTTATACATTTCTGACAGCCAGGGATGTGCCTTTACCCCCACAAAAAACGCAGGCAACTTGCATTGGATTCAGTTGGATTAATGTCTCTCTGCTTAAATTCCCACTGTCATTTTTTCAGTCGTGTATTTCACACTGACAAAAATTATAGGCATTGTTTGCATTTATTGGAGTGAGGTTTTGTATTTGAAAGGGTCCCAGACGAGAATATTAGTGTCCTCGTCACACAGTTTTCTCTGACTGATCGAATATGATTTCAGGTGAAATATTGCACACAGATGCCGGAAGAGCATAGATTTGAGCTGGCATCTTTAGTCTTCTTGCCCACCGCCCCTGAACCCCAAACTATACAGTGTCAGAGGGCACATTTGAATTTACCTGTCCAGTATCGGAAGAGAACTGTGTACTAAACCTAAAGATCAAAAGGATCCAATTTAAAAATGGGAATTTTAGTTAAAATCTCTTTTGCAAGATAATGTGAAGGACTTTGGTTTCAGGCCAGCATCAGAACAAAATATCAGAAGTCCAAATCTCAAAAAATGTAGAAAAATGAGATCCTTTCCTCCAAACAGCTCTAGTTTGAGCAGCTTATGAGTATCTCTCTGAAATACCAAATACAAATCCTCAAAATGTCCCCGAAGTGGTCAGTGACTATGTAATTACAGAATCACAGGCCACTTTGGGGATATTCCAGGGGTTTGTATTTGGCACTTCAGAGAGATACTGGCAAGCTTTCTTAATTTATGAGAAACAAGGCCAATGGAACTGGAAATTCTAAGAAAAAGCAACAAGGCATGCGAACTGTGTTACCTGGTGATGCCAAATATGTTTTTGCATGAGAGGCTTGCCACTTCATGTTTTCTAGCATGAAATTCCCTCATTGTCCAGTTTATGTACAAAATAAACTGGAAATATTTCAGCCCTGTTCATCACAAAATTTGTCATTAAAATGTATGCACCTTTAATGAAAATTGCACTTTGCTGTTATTTCAAGGGGTCTGCACTGGAAACTGTCAATGAGGTCTTTGCAATGCTCTCATGAGAATGCACGACCTGTGCCAAAAAAAGGATCCTCAGAGCACTGACAGAAAAATTTCCACCAGAGGGGCCCCATAAACTAGGATTACCCATTTAGGTAGTTAAACAGGAGCAATTGTTGCTACATCTTTCTTAGGATGAGCGCTCCCCTGGATTCCCCCCCCAGTGTCTCTGACAGCAGGAAAACATTATTTCTCAATGCCACCTTTTAACCATCGCCTTATGAAGAATTTATATGTTTTGAGTTTCCCTTCATGGCAGGTGTCCAGCAGTGCTGTTCTATAAACCTGCCACAAAGAGTGAAAAAAGTGCGGTTTTCAGTTCAGTGGGGGATCCAGACTGATGAGCTCACACAGACCAAACCTCGGAAGGTTAGTAAGTTTGAACCTCGGCTGATTCACCGAGCGCCGTCAAATTATGTACTACTAAGGAGGTAGCAAACATTTTTAAAGACTAATTACTTGAAAAGGTTGTGGAGGGTGATTAATAGACTCAAATCCTTTATTGGAGTTCTCTCGAGGAACCCTAATGAAATAACAAATTCAGGGAGAGGACAAATTCTTTTCCTTTTTTGGCAAGTAGTCATTTAAGCCGAACAATGCTGCCAGCTGAAGGGGTCATTAAAGGGGTGGCTTACTGTTGCACACCAAAACCCCTACTGTGATAAATGGCAAATAAAACACGCCTTTCATCCACACAACCAGGCAGTTGAGGACGAGCAAAGGAGGGCTACCAGGAACGGTGTCCTTGGCGTTACTAGGCACGGGTGGCCTGTAGAGGGCTCTCAAGGTCCTCTGCTGAGCCTCCTAACCCAGTTTCACCGGCTGCAGCTGGAGGTTTTCTAAGGTCACCGAGGTCTCTCTCAAAAGAGCTAAACAAAAGAATCCTTCTGCATAAGCGTGCATTTCCCTCCTTTTCTATGGCCTTGCTGTTTCTATGTACTATCTCCAGCCACAACTTTGCCTACATTATTTGGTTTAGCAAACAGATGTTAGAAAGCCACTGCTAAATGTAAGTCTTCCCTGTAAGCGGCATCGTGGAAAAAAAAAGGAAGAAATGGAACAAGCTTGGAATAGGAATGAACGCTTTCAGCATTTTTTGTCTACTGTCTTCTTTGAGGCAACTGTACTATAGGCACACAGAACACAGATGACTTATTTATATTTATTTAGCTCATTTTCTTCAGTTCCTAGAATGATCTGGGATGTGCTTGAAAACAAATATTGCATTGAATATCATTTTTTAAAGGAGGCTGTGCTGCAGAATAGACGTCATATTTGACACATAAACTGAATAGCAGAAGCAGCTACACAAATTACTTATCAAGATGTTTGCTTTAAAAACCAAAACCCACCTGTAAGCAGGTGCTATATGTGCACAAGGACATGAAGTTTGCAGCAAATTAATTTTACATATATATTTCATGGCAATTAAACCCTTGTCTTGTGAGTTAATGACATATTTTAATTGCTTGTAGCCACAGTTTTCTTTTGTAAAAATATTACCTGTAATGAAGGAAGAAAAAAGCCCTTTCCCCTTTACCAATTGCTATGTTTTAAATCCCAGATTCTTGTTGCGATTATCTATACAGATAGAATTTAAAAATTCAGAAGGAATAAACTCTCAGAGCAACCTTAGTTCCTGTCTTTCCTTGTCTGGCTATACTGTAAGGAATTATACACTAAAATTAGGACACTTGAGCTGTTTTTCATTTCTAATAGAGTTTCTTTATGTAAGGACATATCCTGTAGCAGTTCTTGATGGCGCCTTCTGGCATTACCATTTGTTTGTTTGCCTTTTCAGGAAAAAAGGTTTTTTATATTTTATTACCTTTACTTTATGTTCCTGTTTCCTTTCCTTGTAGTACCAGGGTGGCTTTAGCTAGGACAAAAGTTATATTCCAAAAACGTACATCCTGTTTTTGTCTCAGCAGCAACAGAGATGTAGAAATAATCATGTGCTTTTTCTTTCTTGCAGGATCTCTGAATAAGCCATTCAGAGTACTAGTTGGTTCTATTCTCCTTAACTGTAGTGGCAGCTGCCATTGAGTTTCTGAAGCCAAGTTTGCTGTGACTGTGAAATAATCAGAGGGGAAAAAAAGGTGATAGTGAGAGAGAATTGTAGGTAACAACAGGAAGCAATGACGATGTCACCAGGTGGTACAGACTGCAAACCTCAAGGCTGCTGACTGAGATGCACCAAAAAAAACCCAGGACTCCTCAGGTGCTCCCAGCTTTTTAGGGTTTTACTAATTTTTCTTGTCTTTAGGTCAACTAAGGGTAGAGAATCATCGCTCTCCATGTTAAATGGCTGTGGACAGTGAGTTGTGTATGTGGTAAGACTGTCAGGCACATGTATAAAGAGCATTTCTTTGGACTGCTGTGTAAGCATCTGTAAGTACCTACTAACTGGTGCTTTTGAGAAACTTTTCAGCCTTCAGTCTGCTATACTGTAGAATTTTCTGCAAAATCTCTTATCTCTTAAAGTGGGAAAGACTGTAAATTCCTTTAAGCCAGCAGGTCCTATAGATGTGAGGAGAAATATGAGACCTTTCCTATCAGTCATTGCTCAGGAGTCATACAGCACATGCATCTGATGGATATTGGGAGAGAGAGTCAGGCAGTGGCTAAAATTTTCTGTAAATGTTACAGTATATTTAAGTTTTCCTGGACATGTTCTGGTTATTTTGGGCAGAGATTTTTCTACACAAGGACTTTGAAGACTTTATGTGTTTTTTCCAGGCCCTAGCAGGTCATATCCCGCCAACCAAAAGCCACACATCTGGAATTCTTCAAAATATTGAAAATCAGCTCCATGTGCATCAAACACCTGCAGATGTACAATATGGTTTTTTCTGTGCATGCCCAGGAGGTTCAACGTGTCCTAAAAATGTTGGGTTTACTGTGCACATGTAGAAGATACATGCGCATAGATTTCTAGACCAGATGCACTGAGATGCTATGAGCTGACAGTGAGAAAGGTTATATTGGAAATTTTGACTCTGAAGAGCTTAGGTCTGAAGGATATTCTAGCCTTCACTGTTTCAAGCTCTAATCCTCTGTGTCATTTTCTCTAGCCCTTCAATGAAATGTCAGTAGTCACCAGTAAGGTCCTAACACAAGTGGAGCCACCTAACATCTGTAGTATCAATTTTGTGGAACTGTCAAAGGCACAGAAGGTCAAATTCTTTGTGTTTCTACTTCCATTCAATGCCCATTAGCAAATACCTTACTGGGCATCATGCCCCACTGTCCTTGCTAGATCACAGAATAATGAGCATTGCTCAAAAGCATGTTCTCTTGGGAAAATATGACCAGGCATGTTGGATGAGATTTTGTGAGATGTCAATCCAACCTGCTGCTCAAAGCATGGTCATCCTGGCCAAACTGCTCAGTTTGGCTTTGAAAATCTCTGAATAGTGAGCAGGTTCTCTTCCAATGCTCAACTGTTGTCATGGAGGGAAGAAAAAAATCACTTTATTACATCCTCTCTATTTTGTTTTATGGCTGTTGTTTCATGTGTTCCTGCCATGCACCTCAGTAGGAACCCAGCTTCATCTCCTTGGTCACACCTTCTTTAGTACTTGCAGGCTGCTGTGTGCTCCTCCTGAAGTCATCGCTGCTCCAGGCTGGAAAGCCCAGTGCCTTGGCCTCTCCTCATGAGGCAAGTGCACAGAGTACTCCAGCTCAATGCCACCCTGGTGTCCCACCACTAAATTCTCTCCAGTTCTCTGATCTGTTGTGAACTCAGAGGGTCCAGACTGTACAGTTTTCCAGAGCTGTTTTTAATTGATGGCTCTTTAGCCATTTTTACCCATGTTATGTGTATTTTATTACTTTAATATTTTCTTTAGAAAAATACATAAGGGAAAAAGAAGAACAGGATGAGATAACAAGGGAACATATGATAAGCTTGTTAAGCTTCTAAATTTAATAAAGAATACAGCAGCATGGCTTTATGGGTCAGATGCTCTTGCATTTGTAATTCACAGATGAAATGGGAACACTCCTCTTATTTCTAAAGGGTAAAATCATCATTGCTATTTTATATACTTATGTTTTGAGCTTTATTTGAGAGAATTGGGAGAATATTTTTCCTTCAGTCTGAATGGCTTTTAATTTCACTTTTCAAACGTAGAATTCTAAAAAACACATAACAACATCTCCATTTCACCATCAAAGTGGTGACGTAAAGACCACTGAAGTGAGCACAATTCTTCCTTTAACATTAGTCATTTCTGGATCAAGCAGTACCAAATGAAGCATGCTTCGTTCATTTTTAATTCTTTAATTAATAGAAAAACAGAGCAAGGCATTTTAAAAAGTGTTAAGATGCTCAGGGTATGCCTTTGTAAGCAGATGCACTTAGCTCTACAGTGCTGTGCCTGAGCTAACAAGCCCTATGTAGAAGAGGGACTTAGTTGTTTAAACAACACTAAGGTCACTAATTGCACTATTGGCAGGTAATTCTTGTCTGGTGAAACTGCAATAAGTGAATAGTACCTGCACATGGCCCAGAGGATGACTGCTGTGTATTGACTATACAAAGTCACAATAGGTTCCCAGAACAGTGTCCCAAGGAATATTATGCTACTTCTACCTTCAGTGTTTTGAAAGGTATTATAAAGAAATAAACATTGCCACACAGATGGCAAAAAGACAGTATTTCTGCTTTGCTGGGTTTTCTTCAGAACTTGAAACACTAACAACATTGGGCCCTCATTCCCTAGCCCAGTAGCCTTCCAGGAATTCAGGCAGGAATCCAGTGCAATCTTGTCAGCTGCAGATGTATTGGATTAGGTGTTTGGGTTCAACAAATTGTCACATTCCAATGAAGAGTTTTTGATTGAAAATTTGCATCAGTGCTACTGAAGAGCTCTACCAGCTCACATAGGGTAGTTTCCAACACAGTGTCAACATTGCTAATGTATTCTTCATAAGAAGTTTCAGGAAACTGCCAGATTCTGTGGTGGGCTTTTTTGGTTTTTGGTTTGGAATTTTTTTTTTTTTTTTTTGGCTTTTTTTTTTTTTTTTTTTTTTAAATTTGGTTTGTTTTTAAGCAACGTCCAATAATACTTTTGATACAAATATACGGAAGTACAAATTCCTATTTACCTTTAGCAAGCATTTCTATGGACAAAAAATCAAAGCATGTCTGAAACTAAATTACTTTGGGTAGAGTACAGAATATATTTTTTGATGCCAGCACAGCCATAGCACAAAAAACACTGTGTTATTTTACTGTAGTATAAGTCAGTTTAAAAACAACCCCCTCAAAAAACACATGACATTCTTATCTGGTTTTGGATTAATGTTTCAAATAATTATCAAGGTATTATGATTTCTGGAATTTATTATGTATAATTGCTACCAAAATATAGCAACAGTCTGAAACCCAAAGCAGGGTGCCATTTCTAAATTTTTAACTCAGGTATGAGTTAATTGCACTTTCCTAATGATGTTATAGTTTGTCACTGGCTTTGAATAGTTCTTTTACTATAGTCAAACCATAATTTGTCTTATGGAGGCAACCATGTAGCTCTCTCTTGAACTAAATTCAAATATCAGGCTCTCTGTGACAGCTATATGTACATGTGAATGTTCTTAATGCTCTCAATCCCAGTGCCATGAAGTTGTCTTTTTGTAGCACAGCATTGGATAAGAATTCCCTGATGGAGCCACTCCAGGTTGCTGTGTGAGTCAGACCGTGTTAGAAGCCTTGGGAAATTCTTAAATTTTCCTTGAGGTCAACAAACCGCAATTACCATCTCTCCTTTTCAACTTGCTGGTATCTCATAGAATCATGGAATAGTTTGTTCAGTGGAGTTGTTAATCTTGCATTGTACTAACGTACCAACACCTTGAACTTTTGCTGAATGTTTCAAATGGAAAAAATAAAATAGGGGGATGACACAACTCCAGTGGATTTTGCAAAACCTAATCAAACATGTTTTTACTTTGCAGTGAAGTGTGGTATTGAGTCTCAGGCTAACCATTATATAAACCAGTATTTCTACACTTACTGACATATCAGCTCATGTCCTGAAAACCATAGTTGACTCCTGATGCTAACTAGCTCTTTTAGAGTCGGGCCACTACAATTCCTGCTTTCTGACTGAGTTTGGATCAGCACTAGCTTAGACACTATCTATAATATGCATATGTGGATAAGTTCCTACACAAGTAATTTTTGCTTTAATTAACACAAGAGATAAAAAAAAAATGAAATGGACAACCATTAGCCTCTAATTACTTTCTTCATTTTTCTGACACATTACAAGATTTTGACATCCTTGTGCAAGTCAGTACTTTCTTTTGTGTTTTTTTGGGGGTGTTTTTGTCAGCTTCTGCTGGAAATATTTAAGGGTGCTAGTGAAATGAAGAATGGAGGATTTATGTTGCCTGTGTTACCTCTTGAAAAAAGTCCTAGAAATTTTCTTGGAAGTGCCTGGCTGTAGGGTGTACAACAAGCTTTCCCTTGGTCATGTTTTTTGCCTTCAAACCGCACTGCTTGAGGTTTCCTTTTTCCTTGTTTCATGTGAACTTAAAATGCAAAATAGCCTTTCTGTAAATAGACCTTTGATTACTGCTCTCCGAGCTTCAATTTTTTAAGAGCTGCTGTTAATATCCTCCCTCTTTCCCCAGCACTATTGCTCCAAGCCCAAATCTGTGTTTCCTGTTATGTCCTCCTATATAACAGTGTCCAGTGGACCTCTTGCTTTGGAGAGACTGTAATACCATCCTTGCTGACATATGGCTGACTCCCCAGCTAAATGGTCAGTCATTAACATAAGAGTTTCATGCTAACACTGGAATTTATAAGTCCTACCAGCAGATTTCCAAAATTTCACAGACAAAGAAAATGAGAAAGGCAGGAACATTTTACCACCTCAAAATACTAATATCTAGTAAACATGTATGACAGACCACATATTTTTACAATCACCTTGAAATTACTGGATGCTTTTAATAGCAAATATCTGTATAAAACAGTCAGCTGAAACATCCTCATGGACAGAGTGGGATTTTTTTCTTTCTTCTGTTCAGCAAATTGAAATGAGTGAAAGAGGTTTTATATCTGAGTGAAAGTGGAAGATCCCTTATTAGATGATTTTAAAATGTCTAAAAAAGGTCTTGTGACTAATCTAATTCCTATGAAAAACATTAGGACAAACTCTATTAGAGCTAGTACCTTAACGTCTCCCCACCCTAATTCCTTTTTTCCTGAGAGTGCCTTAGATTGTGCTGTAAGGGAGCAGCCCAATTGCTGATTCACAGAGTGAGCCTTGGCATCAGCCTCTTGACTGCTCTTAGGACTGCACATGAGCACTTGAAGAGAACAAAAGGCTGTGTTTGGCAATTGTCACTCCTTTAAGTCATGCCATTCAATCAATGGCCAGTACATCTGAATAGACCATGTGAGCAGGTATATGGGGGAGGATTGCAGTGGCAACATTGAGCTCAGGTGTTCCAGCAAGAAAAGTGTGGCGTTGAAGAGCAAGCCCCTCATACTTTTCCTTGATTTCATCTCAGACTTGCTGGAGTTTGGAAAGAAAATTGAAATTGCTTTTAAACAAGCTTGTTTTCATCTCCTTTACAACTGTCAGTTATTGAAAATGGCTCCAAAAACTACATGACTTTCATGTCCCTTAGAAAGATATTTATTTGTCATATTTGCTTTATTACTAAAACTGCTTTTCTTGCTCACAGTTACAGTAATTTTTCCTCTAAGGGAGAATAAATCTATATTTTGTATTTAAGATTGAGTTTGTACATAATGTCTTAGCACTATTTTGAAAGAGGTGAGAACAAAGCTTGTATTAGAGATTTCAACTGGCCAAATAGCAACAAAAATCAAACAAAAAAATGTTTTGTGCACCATTACTAGGTTCTATGACTTCAGGGTGCATCTTACAGCATAATTGCTGGGTTGAGGAGATCCTGGCTGGCTGGTATAGCTGTCCAACACAGGAAAAAGCCTTTCAAAGAGAGTACCTTGTGCACATAAGTCAGTATAGCTGATTTAGCCTAGCCTGTCTGCTTGGGTCAATTAGCTGAAATTAAAGATGATTAGTGAGCTAGATTAGGTGGAACAGTGTCTTGCTGCAAATATCTAGTTTCTGGTTCTGAACCTGGTTTCCTCTTAGGCAGTTCAGCACTCTCTGCTGAGCTGTGTGGTGTGGGCTTGCCCTAAATAACTCGTCCAGGTTCAGCTGAGTACAGTTCAGAGCCAGGAATAGAATTGCCATCAGTTGACTCCATGACCTGCCTGAAACCATGCTATTGTTGGTTTTTCTCAGACTTCTTGATTTTATTTTTAAAAAGCCTTCAATTTTTCAGCTAAGCAGCTTGAGGCATAAAGAGGTCAGTCAATGGCACTACTGGGAGTAGCACCTGGTATCCTTTGGAGAGCCTATTCCCTGCTCCTTGGCTCTAAGCAGTAGAACATGCAGCCTCCTTTAGACTTATTCCAGAAATGATCTATAAATACAACAGCGCCAGGTTTGTTTTGAGCCCACGCATAAGGAGTTTATTTGAAGACACCCTCAGGCAGCCTTTTCAGTTATGAAATAAATTCTGAACTTACTCTGCTGTGGCTGAGACTTTTTAGATGTTCTCCAGGTTATACAGTGAGAAGTGTGTAATTATAGTTGCTGTTTAAGGTTCTAGAATGGTGTAGTTGCCCAGATCTGTAAGATAATAAGCTGGCATTCTTCTTCATATGTATATTTATGCATTCTGCCAATTCCTTCCCCTTTCCTCAGCCTCCCCCTCTCCCCTTTTTTTTTTTTTTTTTTTTTTTCCCTCACCCCTTGTGGAAAAAGGGAGCGCNTCACCCTGTCGGAAAAGGGAGAGCTGCCAGAAGGAAAGGTTAGTATGAGCGCCATTGCAACCAGTGTCTGTTGATATTTTCTGTTAAATATAGAGTGAATCAGATTTTTAATGGCCTTTTTTTTCTTCTCTTTTGAAGAATTATCTTTAGCTTTTTCCTTTTGTAATAAAAGAGTAATTCACATACACATCACTGTTGAGATCCAGAAATACTCAGCTTTATATATCCTATTTCTGATCTCAATTGGACAAGTGAGATTTTTTTTACAAGCGTAGGGTTAACAGACTGCATAGCAAATAAGATTTCATAACTGTTTTCTGTGTTTCACTGGTTACAGGGTAGCTGATGGCTAAAGCTGTACATTTATATACATTGCCCAAAGCAGTGGCTTAGAAATCCTTTCACTGGTGCACTCGAGAAACATGGGGTCTTATTCATCTTGAAAAATAACAAGAATGAAGCTACATAATAGACAAACATATTGTGCACTAAGTAGCAAGTAAGTTCTGAAATTGTGGTGTCTGAATTGTGGATGAGATGCTAAAATACTATTTCTGAGCAGAAATTTGTTCATTGTAAGGATGTTTTTGAATTTAGGCATCAAAAGACATACAGTTTTTGCTAAATAGAGAAGGACTCTGAGCCTAGGACCTTTAAACTCCATATTTTGTACTGAAGTTCTGCTTCTGACTGTCCCAGGACATTGAAAGAGCAGACAACATAGTGACTCAAGCAAATCTGACTGGAAGATAACAACCATTGCATGCATAATTAATAGAGGAGAAAGAAATAGCTTGGACAAATATAAAAGCCGTTACCTGACCTCGCTTTAATGCAAGTCTATAAAAAAGTTTGAGTAAAAGAATAATGAAAGATGTGGAGTTCTGTGGAAAAGAAAGAAAATATTAAATGAGTTTGTTGTAGGCTGATTGTGCTAATCTAGCCAGGTATTGTTCATTTATAAAAAAAGCTGTTACTTTTAGACAAGGGAGCAATAGGTTTAATCTACTACAATTCAGTAAAGTGGATGCTATGGTACCAGCCAGCAAAAGGGATTAGCACTAAGACTGGAAATTAAGCCTGAGACTAACTGAAAAGAGCATGAGAGCACAAGAAAAATCCTGAAGAAAGTTATGACTGAAGTTCCTCAAAGATCAGTCTTGGAGCCATTCTTACTTAATACCTTCATTGATTTTCTTTTTATGCTGAAGTCACTACTGCTTATTAAATGGTGTTGAACTCACAAAGTTAGTAATTATTGTGAAATCAGAGGTATGCTGGGATATCTTGCAGGAAGAAGTGGTTTACAACCACGAAAGAGAATTGAGGTAATAGAAACAAGATAAAATATTAAAATATAGAAAGCAGTCTCTGTACTGAAAAAGTAAAATGTATTTAAGTTCAGGGGTGATTGGTGAATTAGAAGGCACATATTACAATAGCAAAAAAACCCCTTAGCTTAGACTCACAGAATGAAGGCTGAGAAGAGATATGATTGCTCTCTAAATGCATCAGAGAGGAATAAACAGCAGGGAGGGAGAAGAACTAATTAATCTAAAGGACATTACTGGCACAAAGACAAAGGTTCATTATAAAATTTAAGTCAGCAATTAGAGGAACTATCAGAGGAATGAGGAATATCCTTCTGATAGAGTAATGGAATCAATTTAATTAATGTTAAAGTAGAATCTACTTAGTTTATAAAAGAGGTTATATGATATGACTGTCTGTAATAGCAGACAGCTAGACTACCTGAGTCAGAAGGCCTCTGGCAGTCTTGTGCCCAACCTGCTCTTCACCAAATATTGATATTTCTGTTTAGAAGTTCATAGAGGAAAAACCACAATGATCAATCATCACCAGGTTTAACTTGTCTGTATAAAAAAAGTACACAGCTTTTTTCATAAGGTGCTAAATTTTGTTTTCATGGACTTCCCTAGAGGCAGGATGAGATCAAGGCAGAATATTACCTGGAAATAAATGCAAACAAAAAAAAAAATGATCTGAATTTTAGTTTGATTAAAAACCCCTTCATGAAGTCAGCCAGTTATGAGCTTAATGTTTATATTTGAGAACATACACACATAATATCAAAAGAAAAATAAAAGTGTAAATCAATCTTGCAACTTGTATAATTAGTTTCTCCTATTCAGTAAAAAGTGCATCTTGTTTAGGATTCTGACCATTGTGTTCTACTTATTAGTTATTCTTCATCCTTTTTCTTATTCATCCACCTTCCCCTCATCCCCAAAAATCCTTTTAAAAAAAAGTTGGTTCTGATCTTTTATGGATGGGCTGAGGACATTAAAAGCTTTTGTTTGTTTGTTTTATTCTTAGTGCACTGAAAAGTCACCATAAATAGAAATCACAGATATAATTGTGATTTTATGAGTCTTTGCCTCTTCAGTACCTGGACTGTTGGTATAACAGGTTGGTTGCCTTTTAATAGGATAGAAAGTAATGAACTTTTTTTTTTCCCCTTGGACTAAGTATTTTTTTATTCTGTAGAAATCAGTGATATTATGTCACATAAAACTGGCAGAAAAATCAAAACCAGTATCCATAATTGCTGCTGGACAACATTAGTCTGTGTCTAAGCTAGGATTTTGGTTTTCAATGTTGTCAATATGACACTTCCTGCAAGTCATGCATTGACCTTCTCTGTAGAAGTTTAAACATTTATTTCCTCTATTAAATGTAAAAATGTCCAACTTTCGTCCTCAGTTTGATTCAGTGTTTAAAGGAGAGCAAAGAAAAAGAGTGTTGATCTGCCCATTAGTACACTTACACCTTTTGGCACCCTCTTGATCTTTATGAGCTGGTGAAATATCAGAACTATGATACTACACAAACATTGATTTTTTTTTTTATTTTTTTTTTATCTTCACCCTTCTCCTTTCATTTCTCTCACATTCATGTAGTTTTGAGTGATGAAAACTTACCTTATTTTTTCTAAGACCTTGTTTCTTGAAAGTAACATCCTAGATTGCACAAATGAATATATATAGGTAAATATATATA
>VWZG01004161.1:78301-114052 GCA_013396735.1 Grallaria varia | reverse complement strand
GCGAAGCCCAGCCATGATGATTGTTTTAATAGGTATGAGTCTCATACCTATTATTACATGGCTCCTGGGAAGGTGAGGCAGTCACAGAGGAGATGTGCCTACTGTACTGGGCAGGAACTTGCCACTATTGCCCCCTAAATCTTCAGTCAGGGAGAAAGGATGGGGAATTTTTCATGTCATGAATTCTGTTTGCCTGTTGAGTCTGTCCTGGGGAAGGCAGAGTGCAATTCCAGGAAGGCAGGACACAATTCCAGTAACATCTCTCTCCCTTGCACTCCCTGATACTTCTGAACCTACTCACCTTCTCCTGAAGGTGAGTCACTGAAGCTCTGTCACTAAGCAGAGGAGTTCCTCTCCCTGGGTGCACCTCCAACAGTTGTGCTCATAGCTGCTGTCTGATACTGACATAAGAGCAGGGCACAGGTTGCAGTGGCACCTGAGTGGCAACATATTCCCACCAGCACTCTCCCTGGGAAGTTGCATAAGTCATGATGGGTACAGACTTTAGACAGGCCATGGTTTTCTGTCTGATGGTTATCTTTGTTCCCTGGTGAGCATACCCCTTGCATTAACTGCCCTTTCACTTCTTGTAGTGTCTGGAGTAGGTAGTACTGCTAATCTATGTCATATTCAGCAGCTTCCTTGTTTCTGAATTCAGGTTTACAGCATTTGCAAATCTTTCCAATCCAGCAATATAGTTACAGTATTATCTAACATTATAGGGCTGCCAAACACAACTGGTAACCAGCCTGCAACAGGAGGGAAGAGCCTACAACATCAGTCAAATAATAGAATGGCTTGTGTTGGAAGGCACTTTTAAGATCATCTTGTTCCAACCTCCCTGCCGTGTACCAGGACATCAAGTTTCTCAAAGCCGCCATCCAACCTGACTTTGAACTCTTTGCAGAATCATTCACAGCCTCTCTTGTTTCAGTGTCACAGCACTCTCACAGTAAAGAATTTCTGCCTAACATCTAATCTCAATTTACCTTCAACATTAAATGAAGCCCAGCAGAGCACATCATGATATAGAAGAATGTGGCTTTGTTTGGAGTCACCCCCTTTCTATAATATTTACATGCCCCTGACAGAGGTGTGCTTAAAGCTGCCACCTGATAGAGGTAAGACAGGGGGCGTGTTGGTCACCAGTCCACACCATCTGCTTTGCAGCCAACTTCACCTGATGTTTACCTGCCCTCTGATGCACTCATATGAGTTTGCATGCTTTACTCAGTGCTTGGCTTGTCATTCAGGCTCCAAATCAGATAGGTATCCCTGTATGACTTTAAGGACAATGCTGTTCAGGGAAAAAGCTTAACTGTACTCAATGACTGTGGACAAATTGAGCAGCCTTTGGTATTTTAACTCATGGGAACTTTCTCAGTCAGGCTGGGAATTCTCGGAACACATCTCAGAACCTTTCCCCAGCAGAGGCTTGATAAAAATTAGACACTCAGCTCTCACAGCCTCTTTTAAAATATGCCTTCAGTGAGGATTTCACACTATTTCCCATGAGCAGGAGCCCAATCTCGATATCAAGGTAACCAGAGGCCGGCACTGGTATGAAAAGAAAAGAGTCCCAAATGCCAAACAGTGTTTGAAACCATGTAGAAGTTCGGAGTGGAAACACAGAAACAAGACATCTAAATGTTGACTGTGCCTGACTTTTCAAATGCCACAGTCCAGCAATTTTAGCATTCATAAAGCTAATCTGGGGAGATGATATTTATTCCTAATTATCATGCAATCCTCTTAAAGTCAAATCCCCTCTCAGGTAAAATGTCACTGCAAGTAATATCATTATAACATAAATTGTGATTTCATGGAAAGTCTCTGATTTTAGACAAAATATGTTTAATAAAACTAAACTAATGCTGAGGTCATAGTAATTAAATACCTGCGCTGGCATGGAAGCAAAGGGAAATAAAACCTGATCCAAAACCACTGATGGGGCAACTGGACTGTGCAGAAAATTAAGGTGAGAAATCAATACCTGATGCTTCTGGTCAACACCTCATGTATACTTGAAACCCCCACATAAGCTGAGCTGGAATTAGAAGATTGTAGATTTCTCTGGATTCACTACTCTGCACTGATCTACATTTTTACATAGTTCCAATCAGCAGGTAGGAAACCTAATATTCACCCTGATATAAATACTATCCCCAGACATACAACCATGATTTTACATGGCCAACGTCACAACTTACTACCAGTAAAGGAGACACTTAAGAGAAATGCCACCATGTCCCTATGTTCCTCTCAGTGGTGACATGCCTTGATTAGCATGTGATCTTCACAAAAAGACATCAGTCTTCTAGCTCTGGAGAAACAGAAATATAGGAATTTTGGGATTACAGGCTAGGGATCTGGAGCTGCCAATGAAACACTTACAGGAATGCAAGGCAGTGGAATTTGCTCTCTGCTCAGAAAACAGAGCATGCTTTTCTCCATTTATCCTGTGTCAAGTATTTTTGCCCCATATTAGGGGTAATTCTCCCCACTCCCAGTATTCTCTGGAGCAACATAAGACTGATTTTTATTGCAGAATGCATATGAAAAACCAAGGTGTTATTTTGCCAAAGAAATACAAAGCAATATTTTATCTTGTTGAAGAATTTAATTGAAGTGGGTGTTTTTAAAATTGTATTGTCCATATGGGAGGAGTGCCTGAGATTTAGAGACTAACATCCACACTGCCCTGTTATGCTATCCTTGTATGTAAGTTTCTTGTTAAAATCTAATGAAACTGGAAAATGAGAGAAATAAAAGAAAATGACAGCATACTGTAAAATTCCTTACTGATTTCAGAGACCATTTGAAGTTATGTTGTGCAGTTTATATGTATATTTAAAAGCCCCAAAGTCATTTCTTAAAATAAAATATGCAGTAAAACGGTGAGAAAAGGAAGAAAAAATACAGCTTTTCAAGGCTTCTATTTTATAGATTCAGATAAGTTTATCCTTCAAGGAAAACATAATAAGTTATCTCTTGACTGACATTTTACTATTCTCAGGTTCATGTGAATTTCTATAAATGAAAAGTATTGGTATTCCTAATGTTTTTGTCTTGTGTGTTTTCCACTTATTGTGACATTCAATGTTAATTTCCTTTAGTGTTCTCTCCAGTCTTGCTGGTGAGCATTGTCCAGGTCCACTGGACACACACTTGTTCACTGATTTAGTTGCTCCATTATGACCTCCTAAAAAGGAGTGACTACATCAGAGGACAAAGAGAAGGGTTGCAGATGTCATTTATCTGAAGTTCTCTAAAGCTTTTGACACAGCACACACACACCCCCCCCCCCCCCCAACCTCCTTCTCTCTAAATTGGAGAGAGATGGATTCCATCGGTGTCCTGTTAGATGGATAAGAAAGTCGTTAGACAGGTGCATCCAGAAAGGAACATTCAGTGGCTCAGAATCCTGGTGGATGTCAGCGACAAGTCATGTCCCTCAGGGGTCTGCCTGTACTGAAACCGGTATTATTTAATATCTTCATTAATTACATAGATGAAGGGATCGAATGCACCCTCAGCAAATCTGCAGAGGACACCAAACTGAGTGGTGCTGTTGACACACCTGAAGGACAGAATGCCATCCAGAGGGATCTGAACAAGCTGGAGAAGTGGGTGCATAGGTATCTCATGAGGTTTAACAAGACCGATTGCAAGGTGTTGCACATGGGTCAAGGCAATCCCTGATATCATTACAGGCTTGGAGGTTAAACAGATTGAGAGCAGCTCTGCCAAGAAGAACTTCAGGGTGCTGGTGGATGAGAGGCTGGACAGGAGATGTCAACATGCACTTTCAGCCCAGAAAGCCAATTGTGTCCTGGGCTGCATTAAAAGCAGTGTGGACAGCAGGTCAAAGGAGATGATTCTGCCTCTCTACTCTGCCCTGGCAAGACCTGGAGTGCTGCACCCAGCTCTGGGGTGCCCAACATAGAAAACATAGATCTGTTGGAATGAGTCCACAGTAGAGCCACCAAGTTGATTAGATGGATGGATTACCTCTCCTATGAGGAAAGGCTTGGAGAGTTGGGTTTGTTCAGCCTGGGGAAAAGAGTCTTCAAGTTGACCTAATTGTGGCTTTCTAGTACCTGAAGGGAACCTATGAGGAAGAGAATATTTACAAGATTATGTAATGACAGGAAAGGGGGAATAGCTTGAAACTGAAAGATAAGTGTTTTAGATTAGGTATTAGAAAGGAATTCTTTGTGATGGTACTGAGGCACTGGAACAGAGAGGTTGTGTATGCCCCATGCCTGGAAGAATTCAAGGTGAGGTTGGATAGAGGTCTGAGCAAACTGGTCTAGTTAAAGGTGTCCCTGCCCATGGCAGGACATTGAAATTAGATGATCCTCAAGGTTCCTTCCAACCCAAGCCATTCTATGATTCTCTGATTGTCTCTAGCAGGATGACTACAGACTTTCATTACTATTGTGCAAGAGGAGTGCATCACTGTGCATTTGAAATGGTCTTTCTAGCCCACTTCAATCTTTTTTGTACCTAATCCTCTTTTCACCTTGCAGAATATGCCTCTCCTACACCCATTTCAGCCATTCTGGCCAGCTTTTTGGGAAGAGTGGGTTGTAAAGAGCCATTCCCTCATTCCTATGTACTCACTGGTAAATACTTGGAAATAGCAGCAAGATCAGTTTGTCTCTATATGGCAGTTTTCCTGCATTAACGCGAGGGATACTAGCGGACACCACTAGCTGACCACTATGATCAAGGTAATGCCATTTATTGTTTGTGAAAACACCCCTTAAATAACCCAGATAGCTTACACACTGCACACACACTGCAAACCACCCCGTGACTGGTTAATGTGAATAATACACAACTCTATTGGTGTAAAATAATGTCCTCATGATCTCTCTCTGCGGCCGTTGTTTTTCAATCTTCTGCTGCAGCTTCTATAAGTTTACATTCCTGTCCCTGTTGATCTCAATGGACACTTCTTAAAAATAGCTTTTCACTGCAGTCTTAAAGGCCTTGCAGCATAACTGCATCCAGAGCTCTGAGGTCACTCTCATGTCCATTTTCTGCAAGAAATTTCCCAACACTGCATACTGTACAAAGAAGCATGTAAGAAAATTTCTCTAGCTTCTTCTACATTCTCTTTGCTTGTATCCCAGTCTCTGGTTGTTCTCCCTTTTGTTTTTGTTATTTTTGCACTTTTACCCCTTTTTATTCTTCCCCCTTTTTGCTCTATTTCACTCTTGTGAATTTAGTTCTTCATTCCCCACCTCTTTCCTGCCATTTTTCTTACATCTTTTGTTCTTTCTACCTATCAGCATTTCTTCTTTATATATTTCATTTAAAAGGTCCTTTTAAAGCATCATTTTTACATTTTGACAAGAAGTTCTTTTCGCAGCATCAAGTGATCCTGTAAAACAGTGCAGTGGATTTTCATGTTATCTATTCCATGGGTTCCAATTTAAAATTGTTTCTCCTGCAACTTAAAAAAAATAATTTAAAATAATTCAAAACTGACAAATGCAAAAATAAATAATTTCTTAATCCAGTAGGAAATACTGTCAAACCATTCTGACTTAAAGAACTTGGAGGATGAAATGTTAAAAAAACAACCCCTTCAGATCTTGTCTCCTATACCAGCTGCTATTATTTTTTTTTCCTCAAGGATTCAACTCTCACCACTTTAATTCTTAATAAAGCATTAAGATGTTAGCCTGACTGAGACCTTGGTCTCTGTATAACTGTATCTAAATAGGAGAAAGCGTTTTGCAAGATGTAGCACCATTTTGCCCCCAGACCCCCAGGACCCAGCAATTGGTTTACAGTTGTATAAACATATATAATGATTTCATAAACATTAAGCGACCTTCCCTTTTGCACTGTTATAGAAGAGTCTGTAAGCAAGTGCTTTAGTCCTTTAGCTTAGGTAGTAAAATATTACCCTGAAATTGGCATTGCAAACCATTTGCAGATATATTCTGATCTGAGGGAAATTCATAACTAAGAGTTATTTTTTATTCAGCTTCAATATACCATAGGTAGCTTTTACAAAGTAAACTGTAACACACATAAAAGGAGATAGGACTGTAGTAATGATTTAAAAATGGCTCTGCCATGGACAATATGGAAACTTTCCATCCTTCTTGAATGTCGACAGTGTGCTAAAGTCATGTTTAGTACCACAACAATATTACAACCCTCTACAAAATGTATTACTTTTACCTAGCATTGTGAAATGTCACGGTGCATGAGAGATCAGGAAAAGTTGCAGACTGTCTAGGCCTGTAATGGTTATGAAGATAAATTTGGGCAGATTTGTAAATAGGAGAAGAAAAAAAGTCAGTTCCACTCCCACCCACTAAAAATAACATGGTGTCATTTGAAGGAAAATATTGAGTACAATACAGGTAATCTCTGATTCTATGGACTCTTAATGTTAAAAAAAAGGAAAAAAAAAAAGGAAAAAAAAACCAAGAATACTCTGTTGCCTCCAATTCCCATGAGAGTAGGTCATGAGTAGTGAATGTTCCTTCTCTTTTGTGTTAATTTAATTGGTTTTTTCCTGAATGGATTTCTAGTTATGTGGAGATCACAAGCCAGTTCAAGTACTGGTTATATCATGCAATATAATTTTATTCATCTTACATGCACTAATGTAAAAGGTAAAACTTGTGCTTTAAAACATGACACCTTGAAATAAAGATGTGCTAATTCACATCACCACCCCCACCCCTTTCCACCAATGCATGCTGTGAAGAGGGCTCATGTAAATTTATGTCACATTGGCATATTTTGTTTCTGTAAAAGCTGACTGCAAAAGCTTAGTCCTAAGGGGCAAAGAACCCTGGTTTATCTCTATTGACAACAGGGAGTTTGCACCAAGGAAGAATTTGGTCCTTTAAGTTAATAAGAGCTACAAGCACATATCAAAGACAGACCCCCTTAAGCATACTGCTAAGGCAGAAGTGTGCTCAACTATAATGGCATTACATAGCTAAGCAATAAAAGCAGTCACCCCACTGACTAACACGAAATATGAGGTTGGTGGGATAAATCACATCTTATGCTTAATTCACTGGTAAATTGCATTAGAGGTGTACAGTGTGGGAGCAGAGAATGCACACTGAGTATAAAGACTTGTTCTATCACTTAATTTCCTGGAATACTGAAAACAGTGCTTTGAAATTTGCTGGTGTGTGAAATCCTCATACCTACACAGTACTATGGCCTATTACAAAAAGAGCACCTCATTATCACATCACAAAGTATCTTAGCAGAAGAAAACCATCATCCTCTCCGGCTTTTCACACAGACACCCCATTTTTTAGACATGTTCAATGCCAACATTTCTGAGTCAATGTCTGGAAATGTTTCTAATTTAATGACCACAAATTTTTCACAAAGGGCTCTAAGAGTGCAGCTGTGCTGGGATAAAACAAAGTGTTTTGAACAGCATTCAGAAATCTATCAAGCCAATGTGTTCAGTTTAACCAAGGTCAGTTGTATTTCTTTGCCTCCACCTGCCCCTCTTTTTTCCCCCCCCTTCTATCTCTCGCTGATAAGGTCTGAGTACCCTGGCAATGGTTCAGAAACCAAAATGGAGGGTCCCACCATGTCTGCTGCTGGAATGAAATAAGAATCTATTCCAGCTCTAAATGGCTTTCAATTGCACTGGTGCTAAAGTCCATGTTATCTATGACTTGTCATCTAATGGGTATTTTATCTGAAGTTGTTCTAAGAATAGCAAAAAGTGAGTAATGTAGGGGGCAGAGCAGATCCTAAAATGTCAGTTGTAAACCCTACAGTTTAGGAGTACAAGTAGGAAGACAAGAGTGTTAACACTGTGACCCTGAAGTGATCAGCATTCATAACAAAAAGTGAATGGTGCATTTAAAATTTCAGACTCCCAGTTTCTGTGTAGTTTAAATACCTTATATGTCTTCCTTTTTATTTCTTTGGTTGCTGTTGCTCCAACTCTTTGCTTTTTGGCTTCTTGCAGTAAATACCAGGACCAGAATCAGCAGCATGGTATAATTCAACTTCTGCTCTGTAAATTTCATGCTTTGTATAGGACAATGACTAAAGCTGACAAATATTTTCCAAGTTGTCATATAAAATCACCCAGTTTCATATACTGATCTTATATTTTCCTAAGGACTGTGGCAACAGATGTTAATGTGGTATAAATGAACACATCAATTTTCTCACACCTGTGATGACAAGTGTTAGGGAAGTTTACTTGCATCTGACATGCTACCTGACCTCTACCTGTCATTCTCTGTTATATCAAGTTACATACTTCCATATCAATGTTTTTAGATCTTATTATAATGTAACATATGGCATATTTCTTCAGAAAGATCAAAAATTTCTCTTTCATGTTTAGCTTTATTTTACAATACTACAAATTTGATCTTTCACTAGCACTTAATAACATTCCCATTCAAGGGCAAGAAGAATGCAAACACCCTCTGATTTTACCTTAAAAAGCATTTCCATAACATCTGTTTTAAAATAAAGACACAATTAATGGTGTTGAAACATAAACTTCAGAACTAGAACACTAAGTCAGTGAACAGTGTTTAAATTGACTAATGTGGATTTAACACGCTTGCTTCTAGGCATAGTAGTACAACACTAGCACTGATTTATAGGAATCCTTCCTGTTGCTTGCTATATCACCATTGCATAAATCCAGCTGATCAGAACAGTAGTGCTTAGTAGAAAAAAGTCATATTTCATTACAGTGCATTTGTTGTTTTACTGGGTTTTTTTCATCCTCCAATGTTTTCTTCGCTGACCTGCTCCTGGCTGGTGAAGTCTCTTCATAGTGGTGATGTCTGCTGTGTATTCCTTGATAAGCCTCCTAACGCAGACAGTGCACCTGTGGAGGTGGTTCACAACTTCATCTTGTTGGGCTTGATGGTAAAATGGCTCAGAACCTCTTCCTATTTCCAAAAAGTTAAAGCACAGCAGCACTAAGACATTAATTGAAAAGGACCAAAATTATAGCTGAGAATGTAGAATAATATTTTTTAAATTGCTACTGAAGTTTTCAAGGTTATAATAAGCTGTAATCTTAGTTGCAGTGTCTGTGTTCCAAAAGAAATTACTTATGTATCAAAAACACAGCAGGTTAGAAGGAGCACTAGCACAGATAAGGGAGGGTTCATTCTCTTGAGGCTTAGAAACAGGGAATTTTAAGGCACTGTGTATGTTTTCCTTCTTCTCCTTCAGGAAATGTTCGCTTTTTTGCTTTCTTTTCCCTCAAAACAAATTTTCTTTCAAATAAGCGGTAAATGACTTGCACGTTCCTTTGCCTGTGAACTGCTGCCTGGGTGGAATTTAGGTCCACTGTGCCGTGGGTCATATGCAACCACATGGGAAAAAGTACTATACATTGTGTATAATCAAAAGAGACTTTTGAGGGCATAATTACTGCTGCTAATTTTAAAAGCTGGAAAGCAAGTGCAGTAGAGCGAAGCATTTAAGCACAAGGGTATGCAGTGTGTGTTTCATGATGTGTTTATCCGATGGTGCGGCTCAGGTACAAGTAGAAGCATGCCACAATGTTTTTTTCAATGAGTAGTTGATATTTACGTAGATGTGGTCAGCAACATCCAGCTGTATGATTTTATGGTTATAATTCTGCTGCTACCTGAACTTGTTAATTTATATTATCTCAGATACGCATGTATTTAGTTTGCAGACACAGTCATATAAAACGCCATCATGCAGCACATATGTGATTTACGTTACCATCTTCCAGTTGCAAATATGTCTTTCCTCATAATACTTTGTGAAACAGAGAAATACACTTGTATGGCTGAGTCATAGAAACTTGTTCACACAAATAATGATTTGCAGATAAAGGTATGAAAGCCAAGTTTGTGGATACTCAATTGAAAACTTTAAACATTGCTTTGTTTTGGCTCTACATCCTCTAAATTTTCAGATTCTGTGCCATATTTTTAGAAAGATGGGTTACTAAATTTACATGGGCACTGTTTGAGTACTTGCTGTTCTTCCACTTCTTGCTGCTTCCAGTGGTCCTTAGGCCTACTGACCAATTTCATTCCCATCTGAAAGATTCATAAGAGTTGCAAAGACAGTTTCTGCAGGGTTTTGAAACCCAATGTGAGGTAGAGAAAAGATAGCAAGTGGTATATATGCGTGTGTGGGCTTACACGTAATTCCAAACCACTCTCAGTGTTTCAGGTCTCCTTATTGTTGTGTGCCATGTGGAAGGAGAAGAACCAGATTATTGCACGGCCTGATTCAGTTAGATGCAGAATTCTGCTGTATACACACTGGTGGAAGGCAAAATCTTTAAAGAATGAGACAGTGAAGTGTAGGCATCAGCACTGAATAACTCAGTGGCTCTTTTAGAAATAAATAAAGAAGATACACTCAAGAATAGATGTCAGCCAGTAAACTATTGTTGGGTTTTTGAAAGACCCTGGTTTCTGTATGTCTTCTATACATAATGCAGCCCTGCTGATCCACTGCAATACAAGTGCATGACTTTATCCTGTGCACATTTTTGAAAATACATATTACTCTGCAGTCTGCTATAGAGAGTTGTAAAATTATTTTGAGACTGGTCTGACTCACAGGCCCTCCTAAGTTTATAAGACACTATGTTTTGTTTTGCTTAGATCCCACGGTTTGTAGCCTCTCAGAACAAAGGCAATACCTATACAGAGCCAAATACAGTGGTTGTTTCTACATCTACAAGCCTCTATACTGCTGTTTGGGTTAGTCATCAAAGACTGCAGGACACAGGGGGCAATTAGCAGCTCAATTTCTCCACTAGTCAGGTAATTACCCTGTCAACTAATAAAAGCCTGCCAAAGACACTGCAGTAAAAACAAAAATACCTGGGAAAAAGTTTGCTCCTAGGGTCTGGATGAAGGCCTTAGTATTCCAAATGATTAATTATTTTTATTTTGTTTGCTTTTCTGATACTCTAAAACTGATGTGCTGTTTGGAGGGGGGTGGGGGTGGGGGAATGAATAATAATATAAAATAGAGTTCTATTCAAGGTCTCCCACTGAGCTTGTCACCTTGGTCTCCTAAGCTGTCCTTGAAGCACATCAAGTATTTAGCACTGATAGTCTTAACTTCATGTTTTTCCTTTGAGATTCTTTTAAATGTTAGTTTCCTGATTAACATTTCCTCTGCTGAGCCTGTTGTTTGTAGCTAACTTCTGTCTTCAGTTTGGAGGTTTCTGCCTTCTGCTTAGTTTTGCATCTAAATTTCACTTCTAATTTATTTCTATATATCTCTAACTCCCCAGTGCTGCCTGAGGACATAAAAAGATGATACGGTACCATTAGTGTATTAATGTACAGTAATACTGAGCTTACAATATCAAAGTAATCCTCATTGATTGATTGTCCTCAAAGACACAAGACAGAATAACAACGTTAGGTAGTAGACTTTGCCTCCAGCAGGAGTTTTAGCTGCTATTACGTGGCCAGGGACCACCTCAGTAGCTGCATTTTGGAGGACAAGGGACATCAGAGTAGCCTTCTTCAAAGAAAAGTTTATAGTTTTATTTTCTGTGTCTGTGTAGGTGTTCCCCTTTGACAGTCCACAGATTGTATTCATTACAGTAACACAGCTTGCTGCCAGTGGCTAATTTTGTTTTGTTTCTCTCATTTATATTGTTCTCATCTATTCATATTTTCTCTTTTTTCCTCCCTTTTTGTTCTTCTCTGTGCCTGTAACAAATATCTTTAATTACAGCCACAATAAAAGACAACAGTATCAAGCACACCCTCGATTTCTTGGCCATCCATAGATTTTGATCACAAATGCAAAATTAACCAGAAAAATAATCCAAACAAGTCCCATTCTTTCTCCTCCTCAATAAGGTATGGAATTGAAAGAAACATTTATAAGAAATGTAACCTATACTTTTTTGTAGAAAAAGGAGACAATAGAGCCTATAGAATTTTAGGCAAAGGAGACAACTTTAGTCTCCAGAGCAGCACCATGTCAGGAGAAAATCACTAGAGAAACTAGTCTCCAAGAATTTGTGCATCATACCAGGGAGCAGTAGGACTAGCTGTATTACAAAAAGATATAAAGATATAAAGGGAGTCTGGGGTGATGACACAGCTGTCATGGAACTACCTTCACCCTCACAGGAAGCAACCCCATGGTACAACTCAGCAAGAGGAACATAGCAAGTCCAGCAATGGTACCAGTGTCAGCCATAGCCCAGTGATTGCTGGGTAAGTCCATAGGAATGAGACAGGCCTCAGGTCAAGCCAGAAGGTAAGGATCAACAAGGTACATGGCAAGCATAACTATAGCATAGCTGCTGTAGGACCAAAGGAAGGACCTGCATATAATGCAGCTCCCAAGCAAAGGGGAAGTGATGGGCACCAGCAAGGCTTATCCCAGCTCACCCTGCAGAGATCTGTAGCAAATACCTGATCTCACGATAGCTAAGCCCTGCCAAAGCTACTATGGCACATTAATATATCTCCACTTTTTGAACTACTCTCATTTGTGAACTCCTGAATATAAACTGAATATAGGCAGTATTATTTCAAACCATTAAAGATGTAAATCAAAGTGGAATGTGATATTAAAGTCAATGGCATTTATCAACATACTGTCAATAACAATCAGATTTATAATCTTGTCAATAGGAAAGGGATTTGTCTGCAAACCATATATTTCATGAAAGCATAATAATTTCTAATTATTTTATGTCAGAGTCCAATTTAAATTTCCACTATATTGCACTATTTTCATTATTCTTCCATTACTGATGTCAATATGCAGAAGTCTGGGTCATCCTTTATACCAGTCTAATGTTAGAATTATGTTGACAGTCATCTAACATCTTTAAATTCTGATTGCTTTCTAGGATTTTTGAAAATCAACACCAGTGCATGAAGGTAGCAGTAGGGAGAACTCCAGTGCAAAAGTCATCCCATTTTCTGGCAAGAATATAAGAGCTCTTAAACCAGTATATTTTCCTCATGCAGACCAGACAGGTCTATGTTCCCACATCACATTATGTGCTGCAGATGGTCAGCTTAAATCTTTTTAGCATTCCTTCTTTTCATCCACAGTTCTCCACTAATAAGGGATAATGTACCAGTTTCTTCTATAGGCACAAGATGCTGACTTTTATCTCCTCCATTTCATTGCACTCTAGAAAGTCATTTCTTGTTAATGATATATTCAGTCCATTGCATGTGGGATCTGTTCCACAGGATTCCTGAAAAGATGATCATGATTAGCAGAGTTAGTTCTTCTTCATTGGGATGCTATATTTTGAGAAGTTTCCTTTACTACCTTTCTCTTCATGCATGTTTACTCACTTGTCTCCATATGAATGTCATGACTTTATAATTCACACTAAAAAAAAATCAGCAAATTACAGCTTCTGCATGCAACCAACACCCTGTTCAATACTCATATCTCTGAGCATTCTTTCCCTATATATTCTTTTAAGAATCAACAGTATAAAGAAGATCCTTTATTTCCTCTTTTTCTCACAGCCTATCTTGAAGTGTCTTTTGTGCTTCAGTAGCCTGACATCCTCATTCTTTTTTTCAGATCTACTGGAAAGCAACTTCTGTTGTTACAAAGGTCTTACTCCTTTCAATCTTTCAGAATTTCAACTGGCTTCTAGAACTTAACATGGTTCTCATTAGGTGTGCTAGGACAGATCACAGTTACATGTGTCTATCAACTCACTGTCTGAATATGACTGACTGTTCCATCCTAATTATATGTCATCAGATGAGTCTTCTCTAGACTTTTCTCCATGACAAGAGAACAGCCCTTCACAATTTTGACAAAAAGCCCTGCAGTGATGAAGGAGGAAGGAATGTGGTTTACTGCATTTTTCCTTTGCGTAGCCTTGTTTCACTGTGGTCTAAAAGCAGCAATCTGTGTACCTCAGGTAATTTCATAACCCCGATGTCCTGATTATTTCTTGGACAGACCTTTTACCCTGTTGTTGTGCTCCCAACACTGTCAAGAGTTGTACGCTTCTGCCTCATGCCTGAATTGGTGCTGGATGGTTAGGTTTTTTTATCTTCTGTGGGATTCACTCTTTATCTCCTCCTATTCAAATTATTTGTCTTTGTGACTGAAGTATTGAGAGGTGATTCAGAACTGACAGGTAGCTGGGTTACCCAAGAAAGGAGTTACTCTTACTTCAAAGTCTGATTCTATCCTTCAGACTATGGGCTTGAGGTGTAACTAGCTAAGAGGTAAAAGCATTTATTAAGTAACACAGTAATGACAAGCAAATAAACCAACTCTAAAATCAATATCCTAATTAACTAATACATTACTATTTCAAAATTAGTTAGTAATTTTGCATACTGTAAGACAGTTTTAATTCTATGATGTATTATTATGAATCACAACTACTTCTGAATTACAAACTCATCAGCCTTCCCTTCTACACCTCATAGTACTGCAGTTCAAGTCTATCCATCTTTACTCCACTCTTCCACTCCAGGTTTTTGGACTTAGACCTGATAGAATGGCTGGTCCAAGGGCTTTCCCCTTTGGTCTCCCAATGGTCTTGAGTCCACAACTTCATTCCCGCCCATAGGTGTCCACAATCATACTACGCTGAAGATTCAGCCGCCTCTGTTTTTCACATGATTTTTTAATCTTGTTTACCCTTTCTTCAGTTTCTGGGCTGACCTTTTCCTCCAATTCTCATGTCCTTTTCTATGTCCAAACTCCTCCCAGAAAGTCCACTAATTGCTTTTTTCCTCATTAGTTTCAATTCTGCTACATCTGTACTCAAATTTGTTGTTTCTGATGTTGATCCTCAAGTAATATTGGGCTTACATGACATCACTAGCATGATTATCCAGATATGGGTGGCCTTTTAAGACTGAACACCCCAAAATCCTCCTACAGCTACCTTGTCCAGGCTGGTGACATATTGTTTAGCTTGTATACCCTCTAAGGCAAATGATTTGGCTTTAGCCTTTATTCCTCTAGCTAGTTCCAGCTGAGAATAACCAGTTCTCTCTTCTGTGAAGATAGCAGAGAAATAGAGCAGGATGTTTTTCACACTCTCCAATGTGCTCACACATCTTCCTTGCCCTGGAATTATCTAATGACTGTCCTGGTTCCCTGCAGAGGCCTTGGCTAGCTCTTGATGCCTGGTGTTCCACAGAGACCTCTTGCTCACAGCAGTGCTGAGACACTGTCCACATTTCCAGTAACCACCATGACCCACACAGAGGTCATCTTGAAAGATTCTGGTTTGCCATCTTAACCATCACAGCTTCAGGAATGTTTTATCAGTGTCTTCCCTTATATTCAGACTTTTAGTGTCTTTTCAAATCACTGCACATCTGAAGCCTAACAAGTGCCCCTCGACACCTCCAAAGGAACCCTTGTCTTCTTTGGGATTTCAGCAGGTATGCTTTGCTGCTGCTCAACAGCTTTGATTTGATTCAGTGACAGAAGTCTGAAGTTCTCTACCATGTTTAAGTAGTGGAGGGTAAGTGGCTACTGGGATCAAATCACTCACTTTTTTTATCAGTCATTTTATGTCAACTGTATCAAGAGTATTTGTTCTCAGCTTTTGTTTGTTTTTTTTTGTTTTGTTTTGGTTTGGTTTTTTGTTGTTTTTTGCTTCTTCTGTAGGAAAGGTGCCATTCTAAAGCACTCCATCTATCAATTACCTCAGGAACCCTTATCAGCAACTCCTAAAAAACCCTGTGTTTACATTTTCCTTCTGATTCACATTGCCTGGAAAAATTGTTTCCTTACTACTTTCCTCCATGCACTTTTGTCTACAGAAGGTGGGTCCCTCTACAACTACTCCTTAATTGCTGGCTTGATGAACCATGAAGCTGGTCCACAGAGCTTTAGAACACATGAGATAAGTCAGTTATGACATTTACTTCAAGGAAACCTCACCTTATGAAAACAAACAAACAAACCAAAATCTGAAATGAGAGATCTAAAATCAGTAATGACAAGTTCCTTGATAATTTATATTAATGTCTTGACAGTGAAGTATTCACTTCTTTCAAGTATCTCCAATAGTTTGCTGATAGTATTTGATAGAAGCAAAATATAAGTACATTATATGAGCACCAGAAAACAGACAAGAGAAATTTTTTTTGAGTCTAAACCCTGGAGACAGAAGATGCAGTTACAGAATCTGTAAAATAATGTCTCATCTAAATTGCATTGAACCATGCTTTAATAATCTAAAATGCTCCCATTTTATGGCATGGGCTGGAACTATCAGTATACTTCACAGAAAATAATGTAGAGTCTTCTCAGGTAACTAAGGTATACTAGGGACACAGGTAGGAGACTATTGTTCATGTATTGTCTGTATGCATATCAATTTATCTGTCTTTAGTTGCTGACTACCAAACCATTAGCTGACATATAATCAGGGCAAAACTACTATGTGTGATAACATAAAGTAACTGAAAGAAATTACAAGAATGATATCAATTGCTTTGTTTGAATTGCCTCAGGGAAGTAACTATATTATGCCCTGGTAGCACCTGTGGTCACAACCATCCTTCACATACGTCTTTCAAAGTGGCTTTTAATAGGATTTAGAGCAAGGAGAAATTGTTTTGAGGGTGTATTGATTCTTCGCAGTTAACTCAGTTCTTATTTTTTTCATACAAGCCTATCACGTAACTTTTTAAAAATAAGATAAAAATTAGTTAAGTTTCCTGACCTTACCCATTCTATAGATTTGGGCCATCAATGCTCCTTATGGCACAGAAGGTCTTCTGATTTTTAATTCCATGTCTGCTCAATTGAGATTATTACTCTGTGCAAAATGGTATTTTGTCTACCTGACATGGAGATATTGATAAATATTTTGTGAGCTGAAATATTTTTGCTAAGGAGTGCCTATGCTCTTACATACAAGGAACAATATTGACAATCAGCTCTAACACAAACAATTTTCACATTGCTGCCAGCAGAATTTAGACTCCATCTATAGGTACAATAATAGAGAAATGTTGTCAGAATTAAACCTGCATAGCATTAATCAAATTTTAAAATGGGTGTTAATGAGTGAGTGATGTTAACTTAACAGTCTAGAATTATAAAAGAGAAGACAGTATAGGATGTTACATAAAGTAGTAAATTGTTTAAAACCACAAAGGAATGAACATAAATGATATGGTACTGTATAATAGTGTATATCCTTACACTTCTCCATAAATTGTTCATTATTTAAGTTTGTCTTCATATATTTGAACAATGAAAAATTCTCCTAATAAGATACGATGTATGAATCAATAAATTACATGGAATTTTCCCTACTCTAATATTTGATGTCCATGAACATCTTACTGAAGTTGCCATGCTACTTTGCATCAGATGCTCAGACACGAATAGATGTAGAACTGTGTCCAGTAGCCCTACCAGGTCAATGACAGCTTGTCATGTCTCCGCTATAGCAGAAAAATTGACATGCTTCTTTGGCATTTACTTATGAAAGTTCATTCAGAGTTATATTCAGGAATTAAAGAGAATTTGGTGGAAAATATCCAAACAAACAAACAAAAAAGAAGATATAGAAACCGCAATAAGCTTATATTCTTACTTCATAGGAAAGAGAGAAACATGAAAAGGATGAAAAAGCAGATTTTTTCCAGTATGTTTTCTTTCTCAATGTTTACACAAATCTAAATAAAAGTATTTTTTTCCTAAAGGGATGATTTCCGTGTGATCACTAATTCTCTCTGCTGATTTACAAGACAGAACCTGTCAATCCAATCAGCAAGTCACTTTTGTGCATGTGTACTGTACAAGTTGTCTGTGAAGTGCTGCCGGTGCCACTGGATTTAAAAAGCAGAGCAGCTTCAGGAGTTTTTATCTCTGCATGACTGCTGGATAGGGATTTGAACAGAAAAGAAAACTGCAAGATGAAATTATTTTGGACAAGAAAAGCTTCTGTACATAATTCTTATGAATTTGAAGATGAAGTGCAGCGTCTTAGAAACAAAAAAAGATACTGGGTGATGGCTTACTCAGTATGGTTATTGTTATGAGAGTCAACCCCATTTTCTAAGGATTAGAAACTGACTACAGAGCATTGCATATGTGCTGGAAACAGAATTACCAAAATTCTTCCTCTTAGAGGTATAATACACGAAGAACAAAAGAAATCTTAGAAGAGCGAAGGTCTCTGTTTCCCCAGTATGTAGAAGAGATGCATGGCTACTTCAGTGGTGGAAGAGTGACTATTTTTTAATTTTGATGAAATTTAAGTTTTCCTTTGGATGGAGTTTTGGGCAGAAAATCTAAATTTGATACTGAAGAAAAGACAATAAAAGGTATTGATATTTACTTTTAGTACAGGACACATGATTTTACTTGAGCAGAGACACTTGCTAAAACAATCTGTGCTGGTTTAGAAGTAAACTGGCAAGAGATATGAACACATCTCAAGAGAGATCACAAGTCAGAGTAATAATTTACTAAAAAGATTACAATAAATAAAATGTTTCAGAGGAAACTGGTTTTAAACCATAAAGACAGATTCATAACCCAGCACCCTGGGACATGAACAGAACAGTGTTTGTTAGCCCTGTGCTAAGCACCACACAGACCCCCTGAGTGAAAAGTAAAAGGAAAGGAAACATGTTGGTGAGGATGATGGTAACAGTTCTGTTGAAGTAATGATCACAGTCTTGTTGAGAGTAGCAGCCACAGTCCTGTTGAGGTTCCAATCCCCCTCTAATTCCCATGAGTAGTACCTGAAGTCCCAAAACTCGAAGATTATATATGCTCAAATTCAGGCGGAAATGCTCAGTACCTCCCCCAGGATGGGGAGTTTCACAATGGGTGATTTAACTCTGTGAATCATGGGATACTTTTGTAAATTTTGATGGTCTAGGTCATTGCAGCTGCCTAGTGTGCCACTCCCTATTGGCCCATTAGCAGAAATGACCCCTCAGGCTGGGTGTGAAGGTGCTAATGCCTCCTCAGAGGGGAGTTATGACAGCTGAGTCATTGGTGTGAAGTCAAAGAAGCACTCCCCTGCCTCACAGGGTTCTTTAACACTGTAGCCTGTAGCCTGAGGTGTCGGGTGTGCCCTGGGCAGCTGCTGCAAATGGTCCATTATTAACAATTCATCAGAAATTACACAGAGGGTGTAGAATACACAGTTTTGGTTATACCTGCATAGTGATAAACTGGCACCAGCCTCTGTAACTAGGACGCAACCAAAATAAAATTTGTGCTCATAAAGACAGTGTTCATAGGTTTTGTCCTCCTTCTCTTCTTAGTTAATCATCATCGTCATCATCATGGCTAGACTTCATTAACGAAGATTTGGGAAGGGCTCTACCCACGCTTGCTGCAAGCGCGCTGATGGCTAAAAAGGCCGATGTGAGATAGGCAAGTCCAGTTGCAAAAGGCACAGCAGAAAGTCTCCATAGGTGGTGTTGGTGAGGCACGGCTCTTTCTGTATTGTCTTTTCTCTTCAAGACTGATTCTGCGTGCGTTCTCAAAGGAAGCAGCAGTTAATAAACCTCAGTATATATTTGCCTTCATATCTCAGTGAAAACTCATGGTTTCTAAACTCATGGTAAAGAAAAGCTTCATTGCCAAATTCTGTGTCAGAAGAAAACAAGAAAGCTAAAGCTTTATATATCATAGAAGTTGGGACAACACTTCTGTACCATTTATGTATATTTTCTCTTGATTTCTTTGGCCCAGCTTGTCAACAGCTTTTGCAGGTCTCCAGGTGAGAACGGTTTTCAACCAGTACCAGAGACTTTGTTTCTATTATTTAATACTGCAGGTGGTATTCTCTTAAAAGTGAAAATTTCGTTTCTCCTTTTATTTTACTCTCTCTTCCTCAGTAATTTAAAGCATCTTTATGAATATCAAAACTTCCCACAGTACTCAAAAATGTTTCCTTTCCCTGGTCATAAAGGTATCGGTTTCAGATTAAAATATTTCCTTCTACTTTGTATATTGTTCATCTTACTATCCAGTGGGTGATTCAGTGTCCCCCAATGCAATTAGCTGCTAGACAAATGCTAAGATCATAAAAGAATAGCAGTATAACTGTAGGAGACAATACAGGAAAGAAGAATCTCGTTTCTGTACCTGGCAGATGTTGAAGTTTAAGTGTTCATGACTTCTCAACCAGGAAAGCCACACATTCTAGTCTTATTTAGTACAAAATTTTAATTATCTTTATAGTATTTTCTGAGGTTTTTGTAAAAAAAAAAAAAAAAAAGCTTCCAGAACAGTAATTTAGGTGAAATTACTTGCAAAATGAGAGAACCAAAAAGAAACAGAATCTTAAGATATCATTTAAGAGATATACAAATCAGAAAGGTGTATAAAGAGCTAATAGTTTCATCCATCTGACAAGCATCATATAAATTGCATGAAATCTGGGGCATAGTTAGGTGCAGTTTCTCAGGATAAATTACATGGTTTCTCTTAATTATACTAAGCTTGATGCGTTTTCTACAGGAATGAATTCGAAATACAGTCCTGCTTATTTAGAGGAAACTGCCTAATAAAATTATTAAATATATACTAAATATACAGACAGTGATTTTGAATACAAGCAAGTAAGTCCTAGGATCTGATAAGAATACAACCTCGTAACTATAGAGAATAAAATAAATCTGCAGTTTATTGATAAAGGTACAATTTACCTTAATTTTTTTATGCAATTAGAAATTATTTTGTCTAGTGTAACTAAAAGGATGGAGTAATCTAAGATTGCTATACTAGCAATATTCTAAATTTTGCATGTTCAATATTTTGATTTTTTTCACAATTAATATGTTTGATGCTGACATAAAATGTCATGAGTGATAGTAAGCAAATTTTCTGATGACCAAAAAAATGTTCAGAAGGAAAAAGAATCTATAGCTTCTGTAAAGAAACACATCATAAACTGGCACAAACTAAGAAAATGATGTTAAAATACCATGCAAATAAACAAAAAATTGCTTATATAAAGCACAGTGAGAATTAAAATTCATTTTTTATAAAGACTAGATTCTGCAAAATTCTGAGGCGATCGCATCTTGTCACTGTGCTATGTTTTCTTACAGTGCAATTATAAACTGTGTGAAAGAAAATAGAATCAATGTTCTTAGAAAGACATATAATTCAGCCCTCAAGATCTGCAAGACATCTGACAGTAGCACGCTACAGTCTCATCTTTGCTTTGTAGATGTGCTTTTGGGAAAAAAAAGCAATAAATAATTTTGGGAAATATTCATATCCCTATATTTCTCTCTGGATATTCTTCTGTTAAGTACCTTTGGAATTATATTTTCTCTATTACTTTTAAGTAGTTGATGAACCATTTTACTAGCTAAGGCAGTCCAAGTAGTTTCAGTCAGATTCTTCAAGATTTTTCTAGCACATACTTCATTAAATTATTGATGATACAAAGGTTCAGTGTAATAAAAGTGCTTCAAAAATGTTTCCCTACTTTTATTACTTGGGAAGAAGCAGATCAATCATTCGGGACCTTTGAAGCTCTCTCTTTTTTTAACCCTAGCTCTCCCTACACTATTTCTAGGACTAACTTTTATATATAGGCAACAGCATGGTCTTGGTAGGAACTTCATGAACTCTCATCTGTATAACTTAAAATGTCAAAGCTTGGGAAAAGATTCAGGAAAACGTCCTGTGTCTAAGAGTATGCTCCTTATATCTCCAAACAAATTCAAGACCTGAACCTGAATACAGCAGTACTTTTTCAATACTTTGACCCACAAAAACTCTACTGTTGTGTTAACATGTATTCACTGTGTGTGTGGAAGGAAGACTCCATAAGGTTGAGGGAGTTGGGGTGGCCACACAGCTGGCAGTGGACCCACACAGGATGTAGCCCCATGGTGCCCCAGTCAGATGAGCAGAGATGATCTGGTGACAGTTCTGTCAGCCAGCTGACGCTCTGGCTCAGGGACCAGATCAAGGTCCATACATATGCCATATATAGGCACAGCTACAAAGTGGCTGAGCCAAGAGCAGCCCTTAAGAGAAGGGGTGAAAGCATCCTCAGTGCTTTTGCACAACGCTTTCAACAAACAGTTCTCTTCTTCAAGGCTGGACTTCAGCACTGTCAGAGCTGGCCTGGAGCACAGGCAGAAAAACCCTGGGCATCCAGCACCTGACAGGCAGAGCTGACATTCAGTTGATGGTCATCTCCTGCAGAGCTGGCGGAAGAAGAGGGGACAGTTTTTACAAACGGCTTAAATCTGAGAAGGCATCTTTTCTCTTCATGTAAAAAATTGCTTGTCAAAGGTTGGACAAAGTTTATTTTTCTCCTATCTCTTCCAAAAATGGTTACTAAGGACAGTGACCCTTATTTAACATGATGATAGGATGTGCAAGATGTTTTGTGGGTTTTGTGTTGAGATATCATCATAATTTTCATAAGAAGTTCCATAACAAAGTTTTGATATTCAAGAGAAAATAACATTCTATGGACTGTCAAAAATTAAATATCTTTGTATGGATGAAAAATCTTCCTGGATTAGCAGCTCCAACAGAAGAACAAATGCAAAAGTAGCTGGTAAACTTGTTTCATGTCACCTTCTTTTTCTTCAAGTCTTATAATTAGTCAGTGACGCTTCTTCATTCAAGGAATGAGGAGGGACCCCTATGAAAATCTATTGTCTGCAAGTAGATCGTTTTGTCCTACAGCACAATTCCTTCATGATGCACCCAACCACCTACTACAGTCAATGGCTTAGCAACTGTCCTACTGAAAGAGAGAATGCTACCCCTACTGCCACTTTCTAAATTAATTTGAAAATATGGTGACCATCAGAATAGTCTGGGGCATATACACTTTTTTGCTGACATCACTGGTTAAAAAAATTGACCCTGAAATGAATTCTCACATACCTGAGAAAGGACTTCTCAATAGTTTTCTTGGGCAATTTAAAAAAAAAAAAACAGTGTCAGGAGAACACAACCTCCCATGAGTAATTTTAAAATAGTTTATTGGCAAGAATGCAATTAGAAGTATACCTAGTGGGTGAGTATACAGATATCATGGTTTATATCACATTTTCACGTGAGCTACCCTTTTTTCGCAGCATAATTGTTGGCATGTAGAAGCAGGGATTTCCCATCTTTATTTGAAAAGTCACAGTTAAGTTCCACACTGCTTTGAGATAAAAGGTCTTGGCTGAGAAATAAGACTAAATTTCAAACTTTGTGGAAGACCATAGACAGCCACTTCTCCCTGATGTCTTTCTCAGCAATTTCACAGCAGGAATCAATGCTTCTGAGCTTAGCTTCACGTTCACTGAACAATTAAGATTGTTTTCTAGCTGAAAAATGTGATTTACTAAAAAACATAAGGGTGAAGATTAGACAACTAGGAAGATAAGAAACAGGCATGAGCTTCTTAAATAGTGAGGTGTGGTTCAAGACTCGGTTTTGAGCTTCCAACTTTGCTTCCACTGAGCTCTTAAGTCTCAGTATATTAGGAACTATTGAATTTCTGTCAAATTCACTATTCTTACCTTCACCTTTTGGGATGATCACCTGTGGGAATTCTATCTAATTTGTAAACCTCTGCAGTAAAGGTTTCTACAGAAAAACTTGACCCAAACTTACCCTCAACATTGATATATTAATAAAAATCTCTAACTGAAAAGCACTTGCCAGTGCTTCATCTTGGCAGTAGAGTCATTCTTAATTTAGCAAGTTTCCATTTATTTAGGAAAAGGTTTTGCATGTATAAGAATTAAAAACCACTAAGGAAAAATAAGAGGACTATTTCTACCTAAATTTAATATTGCCTTCTCACAATTAATTATGTTAATAGACTAGATAATAAGGTTGCTACTCTAGACAGTTGCAAAAGACTGTGAAGACAGACGTTAATGGACAAACGTAACTTCTTTCTACAAAAATAAAGTGTGGAGAAAAGTTTTGTAGATTATTCCATTTTCCACATTTTTTACCAGATATTGCATTTTCTATCCAAAGAAAAAATGGGAAAAAAAGTTGTTTCTAAAACAATGAATATGGGAAGCAATCTAGTTGCAGCTTGTTGTTTTTTATTACAGAAAAAAAAATTCTTTCAGGTAAGACATCATAATATTAATATTTTACAAATAAAATACAAAAAAAAATTAGAAAACTCTGTTCCAAAATGTCAAATAGAATACTTAACCAGTCACAAAGTACTTTCTATATTTTTAAAAGTAGTTGTATCAGCCATCACATTTTAACAAATATCTCTCTTTGAATTCCATATCCTTTGTCAAAAAATAATCAACTAGAAAAGACTGACCATACCAGAGAGACAGATTTGTAATGAAAGTAAATTTAAAGTAAGCAATATTTTGCAACAGTCTCAAAAATCTTACTTTAAAATTAATTTAAGTTGTATTAAATTTTGAACTCCATCCCCAATGGGTTGTGTAGACTGTAGAACCACGAACGGAAGGAAAGCAAGCGATATATTCCATCAAAATCATGTTTTATTTATTTTTCATTAATTATCCAGGCAACAAAATAGACATTAAATTTGTAGATGAAACAGACATATAACAAAATATGTTCCCTATTCAGTTTCCTTACATATAAACCTCTCCCACATCCGTTATATATTACTTTTTGGATACTTACAAGGGTCTTGATACTTTAATATTTAACGCCTTCCAGACTTCAAATATGTAAACACCAGGAAACTCCAGTGAAAAGCTAAAGTTGTCTGATTTATCTTCCAAATTATATCTTCCTTTGGGCAAACTTTTATTTCACCAAATCACAGAATCACAAAACATGATGAGTTGGAAGATGCTGTGAAGGGTCATCAAATCCTACTTTAGCCCTGTACAGAACCATCCCCAAGTGTCACACCATGTGCCTGAGAGTATCATCCAAACACTTCTTGAACTCTGTCAGGCTCGGTACTGTGTCGACTTCCCTGGGGAGCCTGTTCCAGTGCCTAAACACCCACTGAGTGAAGAACCTTTCTCTAATAGCCAACCTAAACTCCCTCAACACAGCATCAGGTCATTCCCTCAGGTCCTGTCCCTGGTCACCACAAAGAAGGGATCAGTTCCTGCCTCTTCTCTTCCCCTTATGAGGATGTTGAAGACTGCAATGAGGTCTCCTCTCAGTCTCCGCTTCTCCAGGCTGAACAGACCAAGTGACCTCAGCCACTTCTCAAACAGCTTTCCCTCAAGGCCCTTCACCCTCCTCATTGCCCTCCTTTGAACACTCTCTAACAGCTGAATATCTTTCTTATATTGTGGCGACCAAAACTGCACACAATATTAATATATATGTGTAAGTGTATCTGGTATAGATTAAAGGTAGGTTAGAGCTCTTCCATATTCAACAACATCAAAAGCAACATCAACTAATAACAGTAATAATAATAAAAAGTTCAAGGAGTCCAATTCTAGAAAAGCCCTCATCATACCCCTCATACAACTGAAACAACATGTTTTTAAAACATTTCTCTTTCTAATGATGATGTATCTGAAAGTTCAGTCTTCCAACAGATAACCAGTGTGCATAAAGATTTTCCAAATGGAATTTTCTACTTCCTGGCATTCTCAGACTAAGTGTTCAGTGCAGGCACTTCAGATCAAACAAGCACACCGAAGTTACTTTTAGACTGACTGGCAAACACTGTGGCTGCTGGCATATCTCTGCTGATCAAAGACGAGCTCAGGCTAAAGTTATGTGTTGCTATGGCTACATTGATAGCAATACCCAACCTAGTAAGTGTAAATCTAGCATATGTCTCCTGCTACGAGATGGAGCCTTGGTGACTGCCCTGAAGCCATGCCTGAATACTCGCTCTGTAGGAATTCAATTTTGCAGAGCCATTGCGATGTGATTCAGAATCAATGGTCCCATAGGTGCTTCTAAGAGTACTATTCCCTGATTTCATCAAGGCGATGTGAAGGTATATGGTAGGTCGAATACATTCAGGTTGTTTTCTCAGCAGTTTAATAAGAGAAAACGAGATTCTTCATGACTACTTTTTTTAGCCATCTGGAGCCTCAGTGTATAACTGATTAATGGCTATGCCATCCAGTATCCTGATTTCAGATGTAATAACAAAACTACACACTGCTTCCCATGGCTCTCCACACCTGCAGGGAGAATTGAGGCTGCATTCTGCCATTTTCCAGCCAAATAAGTAAAAAGTTACTTCAGTAGGATGCGAAAAGCCCAAGGGGAAAATCCTGATTTTTCTCCTTCTTAAAGGAAAAATAAGGTTTTATAAGGTACTTCATCTGCCTCTGCTCCACTATTGCAAATCCATTTCATCCACAGCTTTAAATTGTTTATTTAAAACATTTTAACAAGGGTGAACCATCTATTTGTAAAGATACTGATTTCTGTGTAGAAAATTAAAATCACCTGAGGGGTACAACGGAAATCTTTGGACCAAGCTCTTCACGTGCCAAGCCCCATGCTGTGCTCATTTTACATGAATAATGAACTATTAAGATGCTTTGAGTACATCAAAATACTATTTTTTAATTCTTTCTCTTATATTAAATTCACAAAACCATGGTCGGCAAACTGGTAAACTGTATAATCAAGTACTAGCTAGTGATTAGTAGCAGCTGAAAAACTTAGTTCTTTTTTCCTCTCTTTTATGTTAGTTTTGTTGGTTCATTTGTTAAATTTCTTTTGCAAAAGAATTGAGTCACAATGGTTTTTTTCCATTTAGGTTACTCAATGAAGGCATCAGTTTGCAAGCATTGATTTAAATGGGAGGAAATTACCTTATCCAGAAGCCCCTCTATCTTTCTCAATGAAAGAGAAAGATAATTTACAATGTAAAATATTAGGACATGTATTTAACTTATTTCTTTTCAATTTAGTTCTATTAAGACTTATAGAAATGAAGCATCAATTTAATAGTCTTTCTTAGAGTGTTAAAATAGAATAGTAGCCGTCCTTCTAAAGGAAAAGAACAGAAATTAGTTGGAAGTTTCGGAAGGAGTTAATTCTTCTTCAGTCCTAGTTCCCTGAAATCAGAACAAGACAAAAAATTACCCAAAAGGGAGAAGAAATACGCTTTTCATAGTTCTTACTTCAGTTGCAACTTGTCAGTTAGAAAAAAAATACATCTTTTCTAGCTTTCCAAAGATGTGCAAATTTGGACCAGCCGACATGTATGGGCTGGTTTGTTTTTTTCGTTTTGGTTTGGTTTGGACTTTTCATTTTTTTTGTGGTGTTTGTTTTCTTGTTTTGTTTTGTTTTGCCTGACTTTTTTTGTTTCCATTTTTATTTTGCTTGGTTGGTTTTTTTGGTTTTGGTTTTTGTTTTGTTTGGGGATTTTTTAAGTGGTTTTTTTTCTGTATGGGGTGTTTTAAATTCCTTTTAGCTATCATTATGGTCAAAGATTCACGGTAATGTTGTAACAGTTGAAATCTTACCTGGCTAAGCCTTATTAAGTACAAGTGGGAAAGAAAGAAAAGGTGAAATGGGAGACATCAACTAAGAATTAAATAGACAGAGTGTCACCAACAATCAGTATTTTATGTTAACATTATGCTCAGGATTAGGCTTTCATTTGTAAGTAGCAATTAAGGTGTAGAAACAGTTGGTTCCACTTCAATTAAAAAAAAAAAAAAAATCAAATCCAAAAGGACCTGTTATTTGAGGGATCCAGCTACCAAATTAAGAATGTGCCCTGGAAGAAGGGTTACACATTTCAGCTTTTACTTTACCTGATCCAGGCTAAAGCCTTGATTTTATCAACCCTGCATCATAGATAAGTCCTTCATATTTGACATCTGATGTAAATTTTCTCTGAGTGTCTTCTATTGGAGTCTATTTTAATAAATGAATACTCACTGATGTAGAGAAACTTGACCTCTCCCACCCTAATTAAGTGGCTCACATTATCAGTGTGCTACCTGTTCACTAAGCTACACTGTCTGTCAAATTTTTTTTCTGGCTCAAGAGATACTTAACAGAAATGACAGAAAACTGTAAAGTCTAAGAGTCTGATTCTGCAGACCCTTAATGAGATTATACTCTGGGAATGTAAAATACCTGATTTCAATGGGACAGTGGACTATTAAACTTGGCCTTCTATTTTCAAGGTTGGTAGCATTCGCTATAATGACCATTCTGTATCTTACAAAGATACAGATTCTCTGTCATCTCAAGAAAACAAAGCTTAAAATCTTTCTTTTTGAACTCAGATGAGAATTGTCATAAAATATTCTGATTTCAGTAAATCATCATTTTCCAAGAAAAAGAAGAAGTCACAGAAATTTTTTGACTAGTTTTACTGGAATCTGATTTACTGCTCTGGCCAAGAGATATTTTAGGATCAGTTATGCAATCTCACAGCTGCTGCAATGTATTCCTGCAAAATATGTGATAGAAGTAATCATGTGCATTACTGATTATCTGTCTCCACCACCTGCAGCAAAAACTTCCTTTTTATTAATCAAGGTATATTCCTGTAGCTTCAAGAATACACCACTTCAATTTCTAGAAAGGCCCTAGTTTTTTTCTTATCGAGTACATTTTTGGAACAAGACCAAAACACCTTGTTACAAAACTGCAACCTAAAAATAATAAAGAAGTAAAATTCTATCTTTCAAACTTTACAGTTTTAAAATGATATTTAGCAACAGGATTAGTTGGATTCTGATAACATTGAGCAACTTAAAATAAAATTCACTTGCATTTGAGAACTTTCTCATAGGATTTCTTAGGTTGGTCTGCAGAGAGAAAATTATTATGAAAGATTGGAATAATGTAGATTTTTAGGAGCAGAACATGCAGAATTTTTGGGGACAGATAAAGATCAAGTATAAGAATTGAAGAAAGCAGATATGAGCAATCAGAATGAATGGATGGATGACTGATAAGCATGATTGAACAGCATTTCAGGTTAAAAAAAGGAAACTTCTTATGAACTTGATTTATTCACCTGGTATTAAAAGTATCATTCATTGCTATAAATTATATAGAAAAGCAAGTGGTGTAAAGTATCAAAAATCCCAAATCACTTCTCTGTTTTGAAATAAATTGATGATACAGAGATGCTCTCCATAATGTATCTCCAAAGTGATGGCGCTATGAGGAAGGTCCTGCAAACCAGCAGATATTAGTATTACTCTGGGGTTTTCTTTTTTCCTTTCTGCAGGAATATTGACTTTTTAATGCCATACTTCAAGTTAAAGGCATTCTGGGAAAGGTAGTATAAGAACAATGATCATTAGAAGTCTTGTGATCATACGGCCGTAAAAGACTTGCATCTGTGTGAAGTCCTAAACTTTGAGTTGTTTTGAGCTGAGTTGAGGGGAGAAGGGGATTATACTGCATTGAGTTGTAAAGACTTTTGTAAGGAAATGTGAGAAGCTTATAAGAGATCTGGTCAGGAGCAGAGTATGAATCCAGAATGGCCTAGGTGAATGAAGTGTAATAGTGATACTTTTCTTTTGTGAAATAATTTGTTTGGTCTTTCCAGAAGGAGTGATAGATATATCTATTTATACTTCTATCCCAAGCAAGAATAAAAATTATTTGTAGGAAAGCCAAGTACTTTTGAATTATATCAAAATTAACTTTTCTATGTCCTAAAGCTGCCAAATTAAGAAAATATTCCCTAAAACTGCCAAATTAAAAGACTTAAAGATTGGATTAAGCAGAGAATGTTGAAAGTTGTTAACAGCTCTAACAGCAATAATAAGGACTGCTGTGATCTGAGGGAAAAGCTCTTTACCTTGGGGGAAGTAAACAAGGTGTTTCAGGTGGACAGCAGCAGGCTTTAGTGATCTGAATGAGGATTGAAGTATTTTTATATGAATTACATTGGATCCTTTTTTCCTGTTTTAATCCTAGAGGGTGGCTGAATATATGCTCTGACTAAAAAGCCCATCAAAAGATGAGACATTTTTCAGAAGAGAAACTGAAATAAGGATTACCACATTAAAGAAGTGAAGTCATCTGAAGTTGGAAAACAGTGGGGAATTAATGAGCATGTAAAGCAGCAATTCCAGAATGTTTCAGTAAGAACTTGTTGCTCACCCACTGAGAGCTGCAACACAATTACTTGTACTCCCAAGACAGACCTTGAAAAACTTGAGGGCATCTCTGAAATCTGTCTCATTATGTGTTGTTTTCAGACACATAAAGAAAATAACAGCTATAGTGAATCCTGGGAGGAACTGTTTTGACTAAATGCACACAGCATGGGCAAAAGCCAGAAGGAGTGGCTCAAAGCCACTGTGCAGCAGGAAGACAATGATATATTTGCTATCATGAAAACATTGGATGACTTGCACAGCTGCTGCAATGGACGGCTATAAACTCTCCTGAACTGATAGGCAGGGAAAGTAAGGAGGTGACATAGCCCTGTATGTTAGGGAGTGTTTTGATTGTCTAGAGCTTAAGGATGGTGGTTACGGGGTTGAGTGTTTATGGGTGAGAACTGGGGAAAGGTCAACAAGGCAGGTACCGTGATGGCAGTCTGTTATAAGAGACCCAATCAGGATTAAGAGGCAGACAAAATACTAGGACATGTCTTACATTGTCTTACAAGCCCTTGTTTTTATGGGGTGCTTCAATTTATCCGATATCTGCTGGAAATGTAATACAGTAGAGAGGAAGGAGTCCAGGAGGTTTCTAGAGTTGTGAGGAAGAGTCTTTTCCGGCACAGAGGATGAGTGAGCCCCACTGAACCTGTTCTTTGCAAACTGAAAAGGACTTGTGGTTTAGAGACCATCTTGGGTACCGCATGATAGAGGATTTGGTTTCAGAGAAGCAATGAAAGGGGGCCAAGAGAACTGTCACCTTGAAATTCCAGAGGGCAACCTTTGACTTGTTTAGGAGATTGTCTGACATAGTCCCTTTTGAGGCACTCTTGAATGGCAAAGCAGTTCAAGAAAGCTGTACATTCTTCAAGAAGGAACTCCTAAAAGCGCAGGAGCAGGCCATCCCCATGTACCGAAAGTCAAGTCAGTGGAGAAGACTACTGGCCTGGATGAACCGAGTACTTTGGTTGGAATTCGGGAAAACAAAAAGGAGTTTATGACCTTTGGAAGAAGCAGCAGGAAGTTCAGGAGGACTGCAATGATGACATGAAGCTATTCAAGGAGAAAATTAGAAGGGCTAAATCCCAACTAGAACTTAATCTGGCTCCACCCTAAAAGACAATAAAAAAATGTTTCTCTAAATTCATTGGCAACAAAAGGAGGGCTAAGGAATACCTTCATCCTTTATTGTCTGTGTGGGGAAACATAATGACAAAGGTTGAGAAAAAGATTGAGGTACTTAATGCCACCTTGTATCAGTTTTTGGTGTACAGACCAATTGTTCTCAGAGTACTCAGTCACTGAGCTGCAAGACAGGGACAAGGAGCAGATTGAAGCCTTGATAATCCAAGGGAAGATGATCAGTGACCTGTTACACCACCAAGAGATACAGTTCCATGGGACCGGATGGAATCAACCCAAGAAAACTAACGGAGCCTGCCGTACTCACTGAGCCACTTTCCATCCTTTATCAGCAGTCCTGGCTAACCAGGGAGGTCCCAGTTGACTGGAGGTTCTCAAATGTGACATCCATCCACAAGAAGGGATGGAAGGAGGATCTCCTGAACTACAGGCCTGACCTCAGAGCTGAGGAAGTGTTGCGGGTGGGAGTGGAAGGCTTAGAAAAAATATATGTTAAAGAAGCCCTGCCATTGAGTCATGAGGCGCTGAAAGGACTTCCTAGCTTGCTATTCTCCCTCTCAGAGAGGAGTCTAGGTGTGGCTGAATCCTATTTTAGACTGGGATTATGTCAACGATATAAATTTAAGGAATTACAGAGGCGTGATTGAACCACTTTTGCCTCACAGGTTTTAATGATTGGCAAAATGAGAATATTTATATAAAATGAATAATTTATTTTTACAAATGATCAGACAAAATATCTTAATCAAAATTGTTTATTGCCCAATACAAAAAGCTAAAAATCTACTAATAGAGTATAATATAGCATAAAGTAGTATAGCGTAAGATAGGATAGTGTGCTACATTGAAGCAAGTATTGAAGCAATTATATTAAAGCTAGCAAAGAGATAATTATTAAGTAGAGATTTGATGTAACACACTCATACTAACGTTCATGGGGAGATCTCTTTCTCTCAGCCTCAAGGGGTATCCTTGGAGGGTATCCCCAGCCAAGGCAGGAATCTCCACACATACACAAGAAGGGTTGTGTCAGAAAAACATGACTGTATGAAAGGGAACTGGAACTTTATAGTGTAAGGTGATTGACTGGTAGTCACAGGTCTATAGGACGGCAGACTAGCTTATCTGCCAAATCCTGTTTCAAAAGCAGGATGTGTATTGAAAGTCTGGTGAACCAGGGTGGTTTTAACATAGTTTAACACCAAGACAGCACCCGGGCACCAGCAGTTGAACTTACATGAGAGGTTGCATGATGGCTTGCATAGTACGCAGTCTCTGATTGGATTTTAGATCTTATCAGGGTGGGGCTGTCCTGCCACAGGAAGGTCACAGAGCAGATCATCTTAAGTGTCGTCACACAACATGTACAGACAACTAGATGATCAGGTGCAGCCAACACTGGTTTGCGGTAAGTAGGTCCTGTTTGACCAACTTGATCTCCTTCTATGACAGTGTGACCTACTTAGAAGATGAGGTGAAGGCTGTGGATGCTTTCTGCTTGGACTTCAGTAAAGCCTTTGACACTGATTCACAGAGCACTTTCCTGAAGCAAGTGGCTGTTCATGGGTCAGATTGGTGTACTCTTTGCAGGATTAAAGAAATGGCTGGATGGCCAGACCTAAAGAGTGGTGGTGAGTGGAGATAAATCCATTTGGTGACTGGTCACTAATGGTGTTCCCCAGGGCTCAGTATTGGACCAGTTCTATTTAATAACTTAATCAATGATCTGGACAAGGGGATCAAGTGTACCTTCAGTCGGCTTGCAGATGACACCAGGTTTGGTGGGAGCGTTGATCTTCTGCAGGGCAAGAAGGCTCTGCAGAGGGATCTGAACAGACTTGCTTGATCCTCCAAGGCCAATTGTATGTGGCTGAACAAGGCAAAGCGCCAAGTCCCGCACTTATGTCACAATAACCCCATAAGCACTGCAGGCTTCAAGAGGAGTGACTGGAAAGCTGCCTGGTGGAAAAGGATCTGGGGGTGCTGGTTGACAGATGGCTGAACATGAGCCAGCAGTGTGCCCAGGTGGCCAAGAAGGCCAGTGGCATCCTGGCTTGTATCATTAATGGTGTGGCCAGCAGGACTTGGGAAGGGATCCTCCCCCTACACCTGGCACTGGTGAGGCTGCACCTTGAATCCTGTGTTCAGTTTTGGGCCCCTCACTGCCAGAAACACACTGAGATTCTGGAGCTTGTCCAGAGAAAGGCAATGAAGCTGGTGAAGGATCTGGTGCACCAGTATTACAAGGAGCAGTCGAGGTAGCTGGAGTTTTTTAGCCTGGAGAAAAGGAGGCTTAGGGAAAATCGATAGCCAGGCCAATTTGCTGCAGAAAGTGCAGTTGTCAGTGACAAATGTAAAAAACAAAACAGGGATCAAAAGGCAACTGAGTGATGAGACTGTAAACCAAAATTGGTGTAATTAGTGTGTTTTATTTAGTTCTTGCTTCTGCAGGTTATGAACTTCAAGTTTACAGGCAATTATGTGTTTCAGTAGTGATACATATCCTGGGCAGTGAGAGAGTCAAATTGCCATTCTATAGAATAATCTTCAGGATCTGTATTTCAGTGCAGAGTTGTCAAATAAATCCGCATACATACATAGGAGTATATAGCTGGAAGTCTTTATTTTTGTTTTTTTTTAGAAAGCTTTTTTTCTTAATTTATTTAATAAATTTTAAACAACTAGTATAAATTAAATTGATCTTAGCATCTCCAGAAACAAAAAATAAGGGCTGCTAATACAAACAGCAGGAACACGTTATCTGTAATAACATCACTCGGTCAATAGAGCTCAAAGGTAACATTTACAAAAAGAGCCCTGCAAGGGGCGTTATGCTATACTTGTGGTGTTACTTATGGGGTTAGAGAGATGGCAGGGATTACTGGAAACTTGAAATTGGGGAAAAGATGGCAAATGATTTTGAAACTCAGGGACAGTTTTCTGTCAATAAACACACATGTACACCAACTTAATTTTGTCTCAATAAACACAAAGTAGTAAAAAAATCTGAATTATACCAACAACGGTGACTGCAAGGAACTGACAAAGTTTTGTGAGGACATGTTGTCCCCTTGATGATTGTTTCTTAACCTTTCTTGATAAAAAACACCACTCTTTACCACTAAAATAAAAAGCTATGTTTAAGTGCTGGAGCTCCTATGCCTTGTTGCCTGACTGTTGTGATGCGCAGCTGTAGGATCACAAACGATTCTTATTTTCCAGAAAAAAATCACTCCACTGAAGGTAGTAATAACCCAGCATTCAGAATGCAAATCTGCAGGAGATCTTAAACTGTATGGTTTCATAAGTTTACTTGACACAACGTAGCTGTTCTAATAAGAAAAGTACTCTGACCTCCTGAGTCAAATGATACATCTAAATTGCAGAGAACAACCGTGTAACTAAATTAGGCTGTCAAATACTGTCCTCTGAAATTTGAATCATATTTTATATTTGTTTACATTATATGATGCTTGGGGTTTTTTAAAACCTTAAGAGGCAAGAGAAACTCAGCTGGATGGTTTGCCAGAAGCCAAAACAATGGCTTATTTTGATAGTAATATGTGGTGTGGTTTTTTTGGTTTGGTTTGGTTTTTTTTCATGATACACTGTTTATGCCTGCATTCCCACAAATATCCATGCCCAGAATCCTTATTCTCTTTGGTTGGAATCATGATTCTTGATTACACACAGATATTTTAAATGAGTCTCCTAAGTCTTTGGAAGAGGCAAAGTGAAAAATTAACTTCAGAATAATCTAAAAAATTACTCTTTTTTTCTTTTTTCTTTTTTTTTCACCAGGGTCTCATAATTTTCCAGACCTGCTTTCCAGTTCTTGAAAGGTAGAGCACAGAGTATTTATTTGGGCAAACTGATGTCATTGATTTTTCTTGTCTGATATTTCTTATAAATTGCTGTTTTATTTGACTGAAATGATTCTTTTGAGATGTCTTAGTGTCCCACCAAATCCATACATTTATTCCTGCAAACTGGAGTATTCCTGACCCTAAGATTCTGTTTAAGTAGCTGTAAGGTGGCAACCTAGAGGCAAAGTTTGGGAGAAATCAGCATTTTTCATTAATACTTCAAATTACACTACTGAGGTATATTGATATTTCTGGTTATTTCAAGGTCCTCATGAGGAAAGGATGGAAAATGCAGAGGAATGGAATTGATTTAGTCTAAGTTGTAGTTAAACTAGGAAAAAAAGACCTTACAGAAAAAAATGCAAGGCGTTAGCCAGAAGTAGTGTTGTACATCATTGAAAATTACAAATATAAAAAGGATTCCATCATAACATCTCCAAATACATCAGAGAAAAAAGATTTCCATATATTTAAAGAAGTTAAGAATCTCTTTCCTTATCATGTTGAATTCATTGTTTTTGAAGGCAACAATATAAGAGGGTATGAACTATTATTAGTTAGAACAGTAAGTATTGTCTACTACAGTATTCTCTGTAACATGAAATTCATTTTGTTGAAATAGGTGCATAAAAATTTTAGTCTATTATAACTTCTCTGAAGTCAGTGAATTTACTCCAGCTAAGAACAAGGTTTTTGTACAAATAGCTTTCATTAAAAGATATGGCGTC